>QVRM01003665.1:0-5000 GCA_003439945.1 Dermanyssus gallinae
TTTTTCCTAACAGTCATTATGGTCGTAAGGTCGCTGGCTCTCAGCAATAGGGTTTGTCATCTATTCTTACTCCAAAAAAAATCGATCAACAACAGTCAACACTAAAACTGGGAACTCCTAGTAGATGGCGACCATGATTAGCGCACTTGTCCCTTAGACCACGCTCCCACGAACCAGAGACCAAGATGAGTCAAATTAACGCAAAGGCATTCTCAAAATGCTCACTAAGAACGGGGTGTTATCCTGGGACCCTTTAAAAAACCACTCATGCATTGCAAAAATGACTCCTGAGAAAGCTCAATAACTCTGTAACAAACAGGGATTTTACGACACTACGATGCAGTGGTGCAGTACCATACAGTATATGGCTGTAGCTAGCAGCTAGCTAGCTTAAGTTCGAAAATGTTCAAGCATGCGTTAACTACCTAAACTTCGGAAATATTCAAGCCCGGACTCGAACCGAGCCTTACACTCTATAGATGGCAGCAGAACTATCCACAGAGCCGTTGCGGTTGGTTTCACCCCAACTAGAACAAAGGGATAGTCTGTTGTGACAATAGCTAACCTCACAGATGCCTCATCTCTCACCACAAGAAAAACTCAGAGCTGCAGAGACACAAGGCCACTCACTCATAAGGAAGCTAAGACAATATCCAGCCCTCATGCAAAGGCTTGTGTGCACCTACACTGATACAAGCCTTAGTAGGGCAAGTATCCTAGTAGGCAAGGCTCCAACAGGAGATTTATTGCTATCACAAGGGCCCGACAAGTAGCATTGTTTTATCGAACGACTCTCCCCCAGGTCCCCCGACTGCGAGGTGCATTACTACACTTAAGGAAGAGAAATCTATGTTCCTATCCTACATCATGATAATTGAGGGAATTAAAAAAACACAAGCGCTCATTGTTAAAGCCTTGGAGCAAGCCCTCGTGCATTACTCGAGCATGACCCTAGATCCGATCCAAATCGGAAATTAGAAGTGGCAAGACAATGGCAAACTCCTGCAACAAATAAGAAAAAATATATCTTTAGATGCGACAGCCGACGCGGTCTCACAGACGAAGGCTGTCATACCCAGCACCAATTGAAATCGGGAGAGTCCACCCCTCAGAATCCCCAATACGTGCCGCAACTCTAGACTCAATTAGCTCATAATGACAATGGCCAGCTTATGGAGTGCTCTCGATAATAAGTTAAAGAAATGCACATTACATAAACAATTTTAGGAAAGATAACATTGTAAATTCCTACGTAAACAATGCCTCGACACGTCAAGTTATGCAGAAAACACGTATTACTCTTACTTCCCTATTAAATATCCGCATAAGGGTAGACTAATAGTTTTAAAAATGATTAAGATGCCACGTATGAAAACGTTTAATAAGGAGCGCATGCTTGATAATAAGCTGATTTGAATTAAGTCGGAGCACTAGGATTAAAAATATTTTAAAGAAGCTTAAGTCATTGGCAAAATAGACTAGCCCTGGACTGACCCTGGCCGGCGACTGACGCATACTCGATATGCGAAGAGTATCTGCAATTGTAAAGAACACGCTTGATCCTTATTGCGAAATCCGGTAAACCACAGGGAGATCCTTCGGTATACATTCCGCGGACTGAACATGTTGAGATATTTAGGGTTTTTCCTAACAGTCATTATGGTCGTAAGGTCGCTGGCTCTCAGCAATAGGGTTTGTCATCTATTCCCACTCCAAAAAAAATCGATCAACAACAGTCAACACGAAAACTGGGAACTCCTAGTAGATGGCGACCATGATTAGCGCACTTGTCCCTTAGACCACGCTTCCACGAACCAGAGACCAAGATGAGTCAAATTAACGCAAAGGCATTCTCAAAATGCTCACTAAGAACGGGGTGTTATCCTGGGACCCTTTAAAAAACTACTCATGCATTGCAAAAATGACTCGTGAGAAAGCTCAACGACTCTGTAACACAAAGGGACTTTACGACACTACGGTGCAGTGGTGCAGTACCATACAGTCTACAGGCCACAAACTGCGGTCATCGAAAAGCACTCTGGGAGGGACTTCAATGCAGCCCTAATTAATGTACGGCACACCCATTGCTAACTGTCGCGCGTGCTATCTGTGCGCGCTAAATGAGCAGATACTGCCCAGGGCAACTGGCATCATCGAGTATCTATCTATCTACGCACTGGATGCTGATCCTGCCACTGCCGCTGCTCTCTCACTGCAGTTACCGCTACAACTGCTACTACACTACTATTACTATACTACAACTACTACTACACTACTATTACTATACTACAACTACTACTACTTGTGTGCCGTTGACAAGATGACATTGTAAAGTCCTATGTGAGACACAAAGCCTTGTGTCTCTCACTTACTTACTAATACTTATTTAATTACTAACTTTTTATTTAAAAAAATATTTTCCTAAAGTGGCCGACCCGAACAGAACTACGGCTTATTAACATTCCTGGATACATTTTCGATAACGACAGATCAATACAGATCAGTGAGAGATCTAGCGTTTGCGACAGAAGGAATAAGTCATTGAATAACAGACTGCAGGATCCGCTAGGAGCAAAAAACCTATCCGACAATTTTTACATAATCTTCTCCATCCTCTTAACCTTATGCCTGCTCCTTCTATGGTCGGTGACGGCGCATCCGAAGCTGGTTATGCAGCCCACCTTGCGGAGACTAACAAGTTGAGAAAATAATCATCAATCGGCTATCCCCACGAATTTTGCCCTCTCGCGTTTGAAACCCTGGGTGCCCCTGGCGTTCGGACCAAGCTGCTGATCCGCAAAGTCGGGACCTTGTTAAACCTGTCATCCAGTGATAACAGGTCATCGTCCTCTTTTAAACAACGTCTGGATCTTGACATACAACGTGGAAACGCTGCCCCCGTTCGGGGAACACTCCTGAAGTGGTCTCGCCCTGGTCTCATCGAAGCGGACACGTGACAGTCACAATGCGCGCCTACTAGGCGCATTGGCTTAGCTGGTATATTGTGATGTGTGTAACATATACCTATTGTATTATACGGAAAATAAACTTGTCTGACCTTATGCCAGCCCTTGCATCTCCACACAACGGCAACGCGTCTACGAGCTAAACCAGTGTACAGAACGCGTTCGAAAAAAAAAAGTATTTTGTCTTACTCTAGTCTTATCTTCGGCAGTAGAAAATGTGTATTTCTAGAGAAAGCCTGCCGAGAGTGAAACTCCTGTCCACATCCAAAGATTGCCAGTTGCTCCCCGTTCTTTTAGTAAAATGACGAGAACACTGAAAAGCGAGAGACCTACCACTGCTTGCGACGCGCATGAATAGCCCTACATAGAGCAATTAAGATTAGCAAAGCAGGCTACTGGAACTCATTTAACGAAAAGGTTAAATAAAACCATTGGAGCAAAGGATACAAAATAATGTGTAACAAAATGCACAGCCGCCAATACTAGTAGAAGTAGCCCAACCCACTATAACTGCGTCCTTCCCGCAAACACCCCGACCCCAGCCGTGTTCTTTGAGGAGATTTCAGACCTCACCCGCGAATCAACTTCAATTCGTGGCATCCGCATCACGGTTAAACGCATTTGCCTAAAAAGCACCGGCGCAGTCTATCCTAAGCCTTGGAAAACAGACCGGACAGTCTCCTATACCAAACCCGGTAAACCACAAGGAGCTCTTTCGGCATTCCGCCATATAACTGTGTTTCCGTGCTCACACAAAACAGCTAGGTTTTTATCAGCAGATGATTAGTAACCGAGATGGCGCTGTCGAAAAACAAGCGCGGTTTCCTAGAATGCTCAACATTTCTTATGTACAGAGAAATGCGCCGATAGGCAAACGGCCACGCTGTTTGACCATTTTCTTAGATGGAGGCTAAGAAAATTATCTTTTTAAGTTACGAAGGTTTGTAATAATAAAGCTAATATATATATATATATATATATATATATATATATATATATATATATATATATATATATATATATGAGTCTCAGGTCAAAGCGGTGTCAAGAAATATTTATATTATCAGGGGTATCGTCAGCCATGTCTGCCCAGATATTCAGGTCAAAAAGATTCTGCAGATATCGAGGTCAAGCGCATTCGCAGACGAGCAGGTCTCTGCCTACAACAGGAATATTCTTGGAAGTCCGATATTTGGGGCGGGGAAATATATATATACACAATTTATTCGCGGATTGGTGTAAAATGTCGGAACGCGGCTGATTTTAGCCGGTGCAATTAAAAAGCAAGCAATTTCTTAGAAAGCGCCTGCCACTATATATATATATATATACATAACAAAAATGTCCAGATCGCCAACGAGTTCATTTTCGTAGTATTCGAAACGGTCGGAGAACCCGGCAATGAGCCATGGTCGCTTCTTGCGCGGCAGGGGGTAGGGGAAAAGAGTTCTTGGGGGTTCTACCGCAGCGGCGATCTCTGGCGGTTCAGCGCGGCAATGCGGCAGCAATAATGGGCAAAATGAGGGGCTGCTTCGAGGATAAGCTCGGACCGGTAGCGCTGCTCACAAGCCCTAGTGTAGTAAGTTAATCACATTTCTCAGTTACCCTAAAATTAAATAATAAACACGTTTTTTTTATGAGAAAAAAATAGATTGATAAAAACAACTTTAACAAAACGTTATATTTTTAATAATGAAAAATGTATACAAATTATTTTATTTGTCGAGCACTGTCGTGGACGGACGACTGTAATAGAGTGGGAATATATATCATATATATATATATATATTATATTATATATAATATATATATATATATATATATATATATATATATATATATATATATATATATATATATATATACATATATATACACGGTTAAAGGTAGATATATACTTGTTGACAGTTCGTCATTGAACGCTGACCGAAAGCTGAAGCGGCGACGCGGGCGGGGATTCTCTGTATGGTGGTCATTTTAGCAGATAAGCGAAACGTTTTGCCATGCCAACTGGACGCCGTGGGATGGCCATCC
>QVRM01003665.1:7500-29275 GCA_003439945.1 Dermanyssus gallinae
ATGTTCGAGGCAAAACATGTATACTATTGCGCGGTATCTGGGACTTGCAACACCAACTACTTGCTGCTAGATCGTGCAGACCGTTCGGTAATATTTCCAAGTTAAGACCTGGGAAATAATCCATAACGATACTAAAGAGACTCATGGTTATAGTCATATTGACTAGAGCCAAACATAACTAGACAAATTAAGTTAGAAGTAATATAAAAAAAATTAAGACGTCAAGCAAAAGGCTTGATTTCACGACACCGAGTTTTTCTGTCTCTGAATAAGATAACCAAACCTCCGCTCCGACGAGTGTTACATTTGACAATATGCTGTACAATATTTGTAGGACGTCTAAGATTGGCTTTGGGTTGAACCTCGAAGATAGTTGGAAATACAACCTGGCATAAATATACAATGCAGCGACTAGCAACCCGCTTTGTAAAGCGGTTCTGCACTCGTTAAGATAATGAGACATCCATGTTGCGGAAAGGCATCCAAACGTCACCGCAGCACGTTTATGATGCCAGATTGGAAGCATAAATATCTAGCTTGGTTTAAAGCATGATGTCACGTAGAGAAAAAAACCTTTCAAGATCAACTTGCGTAGGCGTGACGCTAGATAGTCTTGTTTCAGCTGTGTGCATCCGAAAATTTTCAAGTCGCGATCGCTTGTTATACCGATGCCCTTATTATAGAGGACGATTTGGAAAATGATTTGCCTATTCAGCTGGTATACTGCCTCGTCATTATTTGTATTGTCAAAATCGCAAATTTAAAAAAAACTGCCGTTTCTGCAACTTGCCATCGGCAAACTTCGACATTGAGGCACATACTGCCCTATAATAAGACGTGCGTAAACTCACGTTTACCTCTATGAAAAAACGTTCTAAATTGTATTTGCCAAAACAGAAGCTGCAAATAGAACAACTTTAAGAAAGACCGGGCTGCTCACTTTAATTCAGATACATTTTTTCTACGTAATGCAAGATTTCAGTCGTTCTGCCACTCCGTTACATTACGTCAGTCTACGTAAACAACTGTGAACGACAAGACACGCTGCTTTGAATGATACCCTAGCCCGTGCCCTAAAGTCTTCAGGCTATCCTAGTGTTCTCGAACACGCAGGTTTATATACAGACGACTCCTGTCGACCTGACGGAATGGCCCTAACAGCCTTTGAAGGTGGGAGGACATTCGTCTGGGACGCTATCGTGACTAGCTCTTTAGCACCTTCAATGGCCAGTCACGGCGCTTCCCAGGCTGGTTATGCTGTTTCGCAGGCGGAGAGGAATAAGCGTCGAAAGTATGCATCTACCGGAGACTCTATGCATTTTCGACCTTTTGCTTTTGGGACCTTAGGGGGTCCAGCTAAAATTACTAAAGAGTTATTACTAGGATATGCAAGTGTCTCAGATTGGCCACGAGGGACCTACGGGCTTGTGTATTTTTCCGTCAAAAGCTGTCAGTAATTATACAGGTGGTAACGCCACGGCGGTGTCCAGGTTGTCGAAACCAGGCTTGAATTCGGGGCTGATGTAGTTTGTCGTCACGTTCAGTGAGGGAAATTTTTTTACACCCCATAAGTTAAATAAAAAGTGTTTCACTATATATATATATATATATATATATATATATATATATATATATATACAGGTAGTTCAATAAGTTCTTAGAATGAGCTTTTTAGAATTCGAATTTTGGCGCGCTTCCACCGCTATTAGGAACTGCAACTTTTCGACTGCCAGCAGTCAAAATATTATGGTGATTGGCCGTTGCGATTTCGTTTGATCGCTTTTCCCGTGCAACGTATCGGCGTGATTTTGAAAAATGGAGAAAAAAGAGTTTCGAGTGGTTATCAAGCATTTTATTTCAAAGGTTGGGATGCGATCGAAGTGAAAACTGAGTTAGACGAGGTGTACGGTGACTCTGCGCCATGTTTTGCCACTGTTTCCAACTGGATTAATGAGTTAAAAAGAGGTCGCAGGAGCACCGGGATGAACTACGTTCAAAACGCCCAAAAACGGCAACTGATTAGGAAAACGTGGAAAAGGTGCGGAAAATCGTTGCCGCAGATAAGCGAGTGAACATTGGGGAGATAGCGGAGGCCTTGGGGATCAGTTTGGGTAGTGTGCATTTCATCCTGCACGAAAACTTGAATATGAAAGAGCTCAGAGAAAAATGGCTGCCGCATTTGCTCAACCAAGGCCAAAAAACGCGCCTGTTTTCGCTTCACAGCGAAATTTGGCCAAGATGTCGAACAATCCGTCGGATTTTTGGCGCAGATTCATGACCGTCGATGAAAGCTGGGTCCATCACTACACTCCCGAGACCCAAGAAGCATCTTGCCAATGGTGTGCACCTGATGAAGGACCTCCGAAGAGGGTGCGGACAACGGCATTGACCGGAAAGGTGATGGCTACAGTTTTTTAAGACCAACGTAGAATAATGCTGGTCGACTACCTTGAGAGCGGTAAAACGATCACAGGAGAATATTAGGCAAGACTGTTAGACTGCCTTTAGCAAGAACTCATCGTGAAACGGCCCGCTTTGCAGAAGAAGGTTGTCCTGTTTCACCAGGACAATGCTCCTGCACACAAGTCCAGGCAAGCATCGGCAAAACTGGCCCAACTGAGGTTCGAACTTATTGAACAACCTTCCTATTCTCCAGACCTGGCCCCCTCTGATTATTTCCTCTTCGGACATTTGAAGAATAGTCTCGGTGGAAAGCGTTTTTCCAGCAATGAAGAGGTTAAGGCTGCTGTCAATGCCTATTTTCAGTCTAAAGACGCGGAATTCTACTTAAGAGGTATAGAAGCTCTGAAATCTTGGTGGGAAAAGTGTATTGAGCATCTCGGGGAGTATATCGAATAAGATAAATTTAAAAACATGATTTGGAAAATTCTTGGTTTTCATTCTAAGAACTTATTGAACTACCTGTATATATATATATATATATATATATATATATATATATAAATAGTCATAAAAATATCCTTAAGTGAAACACGACTTTCTTTGCAGAGACTGGTAGTTATCCACATTGGTTTTATATTTTTCTTATAAACAGGCGTTGACCCTCACAGCCTTCGAGAACAGAGAGGCGCTCACCAGGTACTTTACCGTGACTGAATCTGTAGCTCCCACTATGCTTCCCTTATGGCTGAAATGAACAAGCGATGGAAGCATTTAGCCATCAGTAAGAAGTTCCGGCCATTTGCATTCGAGACGCCCGAAGGACCAAACCCATCGGCGTTAAGAACAATCAGCAGCGTTTGCGAGTGGCTTGAGTCGTTGATCGTCACTGATCGCATGTGGCCCAATGAATATCTTTGGCAGAAGTTTAAAATTCAGCAGGGAAATCAGCTATCGTTTTGGATAGCCTGACTATATATATATATATATATATATATATATATATAAAGATGGCAGCCAGAATTACGCAATGCGCATTGTCAACTTGGGAACTTGCTCAACTGCCGGAGCGAAATATTGCAACTGAACGTGTGTGTGTGTGTGTGGGGTCGTTCTTTACTTACAACGGCGCTTATCCGCATTTAGGATATAGCAATATCTATCTATTAGGAACCTAAACAGCTATCTATCTATCTATCTACCTATTCATCTATATAACAGTTGCAGCTTTTTGGCGACACGGTACTACAGCGGGGGGGGGGGGGGGAGAAGGGGGGGGGACGGGAGAGCAGTAAGGGAGCGTGGAATGCGACGCCGGGGGTAGTCTGCGTTAACCCCGAAGAGCGGCGGGAGCCGCGATGCGCCGTCATTCAACAACAAAATGTTCGCCGTGGGGCGAGCTAAAAACTAGGAGGTAAACAAACACGTAAATAACTAAATAAATAGATAGACAGACAGACATATATAGACAGATAGCTATCTCATCGTAATGGATTTTTGCGCGATACAAGCACCCGACATTTGCCGACGTCGTCCTCGGCGTCGTTGTCGTCGTCGGCGGATTGCCGAATTGCACACCGAAGCTCCCGTGGAAGGATTGTACGAAGCGTTTTACACGCAGGTGGACACCTATGTATCCGACAGTCGGGGAGCCCAACTTGGAATCATCAAAAAAGAAGGAACTTGAGAGAGAGAGAGAGAGGGAGATAGGGGGAGAAGAGAGGGAGAGAGAGAGAAAAGTAGCAGAACGTAACACCGACGCAACCGACGGAAACACGTTGCAACTATCCGTCTAGTAGTAGAAGTTGTTGTTGTTGCTGCTGCTGTTGTTGCTGTTGTTGTTGTTGTTGTTGTTGTTGTTGTTGTTGTTGTTGTTGTCGTTGTTGTTATTGCTGTTGTTGTTGTTGTTGTTATTGTTGTTGCTGTTGTTGTTGTTGCTGTTGTTGCTGTTGTTGTTAGTGTAGTTGTCTGTGTTGCCGTTGTTGGAACGAACAGGAATTTGCCCAAAAAAAAACCACTTGTCTGTACGTGTGTGGACATCCGTCTGTTCCGTGCCGTACTAGAAGCCTGAGAAACACGGGAACGACCTTTGTTTGGCTCTGTTTAAGCACTGTTCTTTTTTTAGTTGTTTTGTTTCCTTCGTGTCGTAGGGCGGCCCGATGATCCCAGCGTCCCAGCAGACCATTCGCTTATCGCCACCGGTCGGTCACCGGTAGCCTCGTTTAGTCGTTAGTTTTGCTTTGGTTTGCATTGTTGAATTGCGTTTCGTTGTTACTGCTGATGATGATATAATAGAATGATGCCATTGGTGGGTTGCGATGGCTGCGGTGTGTTACGGCAACTGAAGCTTGTGCCGCTGGAACAGTATGTAATGCCGCCGCCGCTGCCGTCACGTCACTTCGTATGGCACTTTGTGTGTGTCTATGCGTCTGTTGTCCACATACGACAACTTTCTCTTCTGTTAAGACAACTTTCTCTTCTGTTAAGACAACTTTCCCTTCTGTCACGTCTGATGAGAGAGCCGACGCCCAGCCCCGTCACGAGACAGTCACGTGACTTACGTCGTTACGCCTGTATGCTCAGTCGTTAGAGACCTATGCCGCGCATCGTTCGTCCGTGCGCAGAGCAAATGAGTGAAGTGTACACAAACCGAATCAACGACCGCCGTCACTGCCATCATTGCACATCTATAGCTAGAGATAGACTGCACCCAACCAAATGCTTGTGGTGAGTTGGACTACCTCGAACTAACTATACTGTCTGACGAGTAACTAATTGCATTTAGTGCTCGTGTAATCGCGGTTCGTAACGGATATGCCTCGCTCCCTGTTCAAAGATTTGTCACGGTAGCTGCCGTCGCTGCGCCCTCGACAGCGGCGATACCCGCAAAGCGACGGGTGACACTACGAAAATGTCCTTCCTAACATAGTCTTGCTCTGCTGACACATACGTGTATCTTTTCGTTAATATACATATATATATATATATATATATATATATATATATATATATATATATATATATATATATATATATATATATATATACGGTATTTTAGTTATCTCCTTTGACTTACGGCGTAATAACCTAGATGGCCATATAGCATTTTGCTGTTGGTTCGTTGAGCAACGTATTCTAACAAAACAAATGATAATTATGCCAACTACTTAACTCATATCGCTCTGTCTCAAGTCAAGAGGTCAGCTGAAAGAGTTCAGTATACCGTAACCCACAACAATCATGATTATAGCAACAGAAACCGCAAAATGTAGAATACGTTGAAGTGCAATAGCGACACTAATAGCAACAACAACAACAACAACAACAACAACAACCACGACGAAGCAACAACAACAACAACAAACAACAGTAACAACAACCACAGCAAGAACAACAAAAGCAATTACGACGCAGACAACAGTGAGTAGGGCTATCAGAACAAAGCACCAAATTAGGTGCGCAAAGCGCCTGCAGCGGCGAAAAACGGTGACATGAGCGACGCCGATAGCCATGGCAATTACAACAGTTTCAGAAGCAGCAGCAGTAGCAGCAACAAAATTAACAGCAGCAGCAGCCACAATGATACATAATTTTATTATAATTTAGAAGAATATATGATGATATAATAAAGCATAATGAGACATAGTTAACATAACACTAGCGGCAGCGGCACCTTCAGCAGAATCACACATGATCATTAAAGAAGCAGAGAAGAATGACGCGACTCTGGCCCTATAAGCTGCGGGTTCGATCCGCGCGCCGCTTATGTATAGCTCTTTAACGCGGTCCTAGTTCAGACTTGCAGACTTTAGATTAGTTTACAACAAATCCATAAGCAATTAAGACAGCGGCGTAACGATTAGTGACACTAATAGCAGCCATAATAGCATCCACAATCAAGATCGGCATATGACCAGGAACCGGCACAGCACAAAAACAAGACCGGACCAGGTACCTGTGCATGTCTGGAGACATGCGTTTGTTTGGTGCAATGCATTTAATGCAGTGCCGTTGTCATTTTTTTTTCAATTTTAATTTAAGGTTTGTTTACGGGACCGCAATTTCACAGTGCTTAAGTTCTCGTATATACAAATATTTAAAATGTGTATTAACATCAACATTATCTATTTTATACTTTAACATGTCTCACTCCATACGAAACTAACAATTGAAGTCGCAAAAGACATCTCCCGTTCACATACATGACACGCTTTCTTAAACCTATTGACAGGTAACTAGTTTTGACTAGAGTTTTACTCGTTACCCATTTTTTCATCTCACGTTTCAACCATCTGACTGAGGTAAGTACACGAATTTCTTTGGGAAGTAGTCGGTCCAGATAGTCGGCAGGGTGTATCCTTTCGGGGCTGACTCTCAGCCAAGATCTAACGTCCATGGGACTGCTTTTCGCATTGCTTCATAGACGGACTACCCCCATAAATACAAACAATGTGCAACGGTGGGCTTGAACCCGCGCACCTGCTATGTGTCTCCTCCGATCGCGAGGCGCAGACGAATGCCACCGCGCCACCGGGCTCGACGGCAGGGTATGTATGCAAGAGCATGACAAGTGATGGATATGTGAACTGGTACAAAACTACCTAAAATGGGGTTGTCGTTAGCTGTGCGCTGCTCACTTACACGCCTGCCTGCTTTACCATTGTACTCGCACAGGTGAAGGAGCAAACACAGGAAGAGCAGGAAGACAGAAAAACGACGGAGGGTGAGGGCGTCCTCAACGAGCGAGTCTGTTGCAGAAACAAACAAGCGGTGGAAAAATCACATCACGCACTGCCGTAATGAAGTAGGTACTACAGCCAATGGGTTGTCGACGCAGTGAGTGAGTGACGTCTGCTAAACAGCCGTTGCGCTGCTCTACTGGGCCGGCACTAACGAACTCGTGTCGCGACGACTGGACCGAGACGAAGAGGGTGGGATAACGATATCCGCTGAGCACACCACTCAGCCAGAGGCGGCAGCTCGGTGGGTCGAGTGACTTCGCCCTGGTGAGCTGGGAGGACGAGCGGACGAACGTCAGAGTACATTTATGTACATATACCTGGCGAATACGCCAGCCGTACATTGCTGTTTACGTGATACGGTACTGTCATTATGGCCGGCACAAGCGCATCATTACTATATATGTATATAAATATATATGTATATATATATATATATATATATATACGAACGTTACAATCAACCCAAGTTATCAAGCGTGTATGTGTGTATATATATATATATAGAAAATATTGTGATGATTTATTAATCATTTACAATACGTTTGCACACTCGGCAGTGCTCGCTATATATATATATATATATATAGAGAGAGAGAGAGAGATTATATATATATATATATATAGATTCTTAGAAGTCCTGACGAAGTCAGAGAGCGAAGAACCAGGGGATAAACATGAATTTACGCAGATATATGGACCTGGCAGGCTTTTTAAAAATTCCAAGTTATAATACAGGTATGTTTTTTTTGTCTGAAAGTAAAATCATTTGTTATATTTCAATGCAATCTCTGCCAATATTTATACATTTGTAAAAGCAGTGGATCCACGCGTCGAAGCACACCTCCAAAATGCGTGGTTCGATGTTCTCTAGCCCCACTTTAATAGCTTCAAGAACAAATTCGCGCACGTGTGTCTTTATATTTTTTTATATTTTCGAATATAATAAATATGTAATAATATTAATGTAATAAATGATAAGAATCGAACTTGTGTGCGGTTTGATGCGAAGTCGGGCGAATAAGCTGAGTGCTTCACTCCAGCGTCACTTCAAGCTGAGACGAGAAGAGCCTCAGTGTTTTCAGCCATTTTGGCTGGCGCGTTGTCATAGTAGCGGAAACCATTGCCAAAGAGACGCTTTGAATCTTTTCCTGCTGACCGCAGTAACATTATTTGACAGGTATTAAGTATGCCTATCCCTCGTCACTGTACCACCTCCTTTCAGTTCTGCTATCTTTGGTGAGTCTGAGGTGGTAGTAACGGGCCTTATGGAGGGACCCGACATTCAAGCTCAAAGCCTTTGGCGCTGCATATGTTATGTTTGGGTTCTCGTCCGTCGCAGCTTTCATACGAGCCACATTTAACATTTAACCCGACGCCAAAAGAAAATTTTTAGGAGTACTAAGGGTTCTTTTTACATGAAGGAGCGCAGGCTGTACACTGTGTATAGGGTGACTGTCTACAATCATTTTTCAAGGGTCACCTCTGTTTTTCGAGGTCGAGCTTTATTTTTCGAGCGTCTACTCTGTTTTTCGAGCGTCTACTTTGTTTTTCGACGGTCGACACTATTTTTCGAGATATTGTTATATAATTCCGAGCTTGGGGGCGTGGGGAGGGTTCGGGTGTATTGGGTTTGTTGTCGCTGTTTGCGATTGACGACGCATTTGTATCATGCATTTCCGAAACCTGCCAGGTGTGACTTTACTTATTGATTCAATAAAGACGTACCTTATAACGCAAATGAAGGGTTATACGAGGGTATCATTTCTATAGCTCAGCCGTGTTTTAAATGTCAGGTCCAGCAAAGAGTGCTTCTTTGTTTCTTTCTTGAACGCTTGCATATTGTTTGTTTCCTGGAAGCCAAGTGGAAGCTTACCGTGCGTGATTAGTTTAATTGAATTCATAATCTAGGATCCTGTAGTGCAAATACCAGGCGATTCCGCGCAATAGCCATATCGCGACTTCTACTAGCCCTAAGGCCCCTTCGACCCGACGTCGCAACAAAAAGCCAGTCGTTAAGCATTTCACCCACTGGAAGCCTGACTATTTGACCACTTATAGGTAGGTGACTGTGGCCGTGCGGTGCTTACACACATACTAATCTCAGGATGCTATGATATACACAAGGTCAACAAACGGAGCTTGACCAGCTAGGCCCAAAGGCCGCTCGTAGTGCATCGTTCTGAACAACGGATCTGAATCATGCAAGAGGCCCTATAAAAGCTTTGTATGCACGAACGAATACAGTAGCAGGGGAAAAAGCGACGCGAAATATTGACAAACAGCAGCTGCAATTCACAGCGACTTTGCGGCGATTTGACCCAAAACTGTTAAAGAGCTAGGCTGAAAAGCCACCTCAAATTGACGGTTGTTTCACGATACACCCAATGCATCTACGGGAATATGATGACTTACCGACAACTAGTTTTGTGTAAGGCACATTAATGCTCAGGTCACAAGCTGATATTATACGCAGAGGACTCAATAGTACTGCGAGCGCCATCACGAACTGCCCTTTTTGAGACTTAAAGCAACACTGTCCTATTATCAGCAGAAACAACGACTCGCTTTTACACGACAGTTATTAAAGGCCGAAAGAACAATAATGATGTACAACACAAAGCAAAAGGCACCAAGATAACGACTCCAACAACAATTCTTCAATTTAAAATAAAAAGTACCTCCCCCCAAGATTCGAAGTAAGCTGACTCACCGTTGTATCTCTAAATGCAGACATATGTGCAGTTTACTCTCAATGAGCACGCGATCATTAATTTTAGGCAGCGAAATGAACTGCTTCGACACCGTAGCCTTTCTACTAATATTTTGGACTTCGATTTTTGGAGTCTAAACAAGCCACGTATTTAAACATTTTTGACATGTCAACCTTAGCTCAATAACATGTCCGTTCTAATCTTTAACGTTAAGCTGTAAAAGTAGTTAATTTTATAATAACTGTTATTTGCCTCGGAGCGGGTTGTCGTATCTTTTTCTGAGAGCTTATCGAAAATGTTGCGCACATTTTCCAGCTCCTGATTTAATTTTGGATCCACATTCCAGCTCCTGCTTCAATTATGAGATTCAAGAGCAAATGCATTCTAGATATGAGGCACGTTTCAGATATGCATGGTTTGTACTCTTCAGTGATCTGATTGACTATATTATTTTGCAATAATAATAATGCTGGCATGCAATAGTAAAATGGCGATGTGCCTTGCATGCTTGCCCCGACCAGTGCTACCGCCATTCTACTGCGCAGCCGTGTATGTGACACTTCTTTAGAGACCGTCCTACCTAGAGAACGAATGCTTTTCACATACGCTGTGAAATATGCTTTGTACATTTGCGTCTTTGTGCGCGAGAAATATATATATACTTTTTAAATTTCTTATTCGTATAACATTATTGTTGAGAAATAGATTCATGAATGTTGAACGGAGCCAGAGTTAAGAAAATACATGTAGAAGAATAAACAACATTTTCAAATGTTGTTTCAATCATTACCATTGATTTCGTTACGTAAATAACGAAGTCAGTGACGAGCGCCCCTCGGGGTAAAAAAGGATAAAAACTCTGATCTGATCGGGAACAGGTGGAATTCTATCGCAAGTAACTGCTGATTCTGGTTAGTTTTTAACAACAAAATAGACACATAAATGTTAGTCAGCACGAATGCCAACTAAAGTAAGGATACAGCAACTAGTTGTTCCTTGTTTTAGCCTGACAACAATTACTGTTTCCTATAATTATTATTATTATTATTATTATTGTTAGAGTTGTAGGAAGATTCAAGTTAAGACTTCAGTGAGCATAAATACAGAGCCCGTAAAAAATTATATATACAGAGTCATTATATATAAAAAAGACACTATGGGTACAACCCTTATTTTAGATGTATATTTAGATGTTATTTTAATTATATATATATATATATATATATATATATATATATATATATATATATATATATACACAAGTATTTACCATCAAGAGCGGTGGGCTGCAACGAGCGGGTGGTCAAGCGAACATGAAGGTCACACGCACAAGCAGCAGACGATGATGGTGTCGTGAGCCAAACCATGCATGCGATGGACCGGTCTTAATTGCCGCTTTTGAGCATTCCAGCGCGGAATCATCGACGAACGCACGGTCAAGTGCGCCAACAGGTGAGTGAGGTCTTCACCGCGATCTGTAATGCGTGCGTACTTACACACTATAGAGACGATCGATTAAGTTGCCGCTCGTCTTCCAAACGGTTAACGCTGTAGGAACCCGTGTACGGTTCCACCGACACCACAGACGATACTGCCCCTAGACGAACTCAATGTTTGCCAATGTTTTCCGATCACACACACGTGCAGAAATATATATATATATATATATATATATATATATATATATATATATATATATATATATATATATATATATATATATATAAATATATATACAGATCTCCTACGCGTCCATCTCTGCAACGTTGTTTTTTTTTTAATTCTTTCAGGAAACCTGTCTCTCTCATAACGCCAAGTACTTCATCTTTGTTTCGCTTTTTATTCGTTTGTCATCTTTGCTCGACCTTGTATTCGCTGATTCACATACGTAATTTGTTTCGGCACAGCGGGAAATAAGTCAATATAAATATATACAAGCACTGAAACATTTTAATGATACGTATGTTTGTTGGCAAATACATATAGTTGCTATAGTTTCATACAACGCTTTGTTTTTCCATTTTAGGTTTACCTAATATACCTGATAGGCTTTTTCATTTACTGCCAAATTGCAGATTCTAGTGCTGTTAAAAAGAACCTACGTTGACACAGGACAAACGTCGGGGAGTGGCTACGTGTGGTCGGTTCCGCGATCCGGAGGGAGCCATCTCAGCAGTCACAAGGTTAATCAAATGTTCTGCCAAAACAACATCAACAGTCTGCGGAGTACCAGCCTGTTTCAGGAAAAGTCATTCGCTTCTAGATAGAGGTGGCAGTAAATGAAATTAGGCTAAAGTTAGTTGCCCACTCACAGCCAAGCTACTACAAGCGGTCGTCCCAATTTTATGCAAGTATGAAATGCGGCTTGTAGACTAATTCGGCCAGGGTAGTATCAATGTTCCATACTAACGTGGATTACAAACAGTCCCTAGCGCGCGGTTGGCCTAGACGTAATAAAAACGTAAAAAACGACGGTCTGTTCGTTCGGTACTAAAAAGCTGCCAACTTTGGCCTGTTGTCTGTCTAGTCTGCGTTGTGTTTGTGTAACAATTACAGTCATTCGTATTACGTAATAAAGACACAAAACAGACGAAGTCGTTAATTGGAACGGTCTAATTTTCTCGTCTCCGTTATCAAGGCACAATAAGGCTGTGTGATCGTTGTGTGACGGTTTTAGGGATGAGCAGATCGCAGAGGAATAAGTGAAACAAAAGGAAACTGTATACTAATTAACCTAGATCAACGATGCTTGAGGTGTATGCGCTGCAGCGGCAATTGTGAGCTGCGCTCGTACTCCGGAATAGTAGCCTCAGCTAAAAGGGGTAGGTACTACGCAAGGTTTGATCTTCCGTCCATGCTCGAAAGACCCCGTCACTGATCACTGCTACCGTATTATATATACTGTTTATTTCGCAATAACATTGCATTTCAAAATGGTACGTAATTAGAATACAATTCAATCATTATATACAATTTGAACACTTCAGCGACCGTCCCACCGGGCGAAAAAGTGCAAAGACCGCCGATGCGTCTGGCAGGTTTGCTGCGTATCTGCTACCGTATTGGCGACTCATAACCAAGCTATACCTACGACGCTCTTTCTCTCTCTCGCTCCATCTCTCTTGTGTACGAGTATACATGGGGGCTACCTAGGTTTTGCAATTTTTATGATTTTTATGATTGCTGCCAAGTCAGATGAATAAACTGCGGGTTTTACCAGTTTAACTCCATTTGCGGCCATACAAGTCTCAATGCTTTCAGCCGTGCGGGCTGCTACGTTGTTGTGGTAGAGGAATCATAGCCTAAAGTTGGAATTTTTCCTGGTAATATCCTTCTAGATCGGTTTTCTCCACACTTTGAATGCTGGAGAAGAAGATGGCGACTATTACCTTATTAGCAGCAGCCGACTGTTAGCGCTTTTGCGGGTTGTGTGGGAGGCGCTCCAAAGCCTTACCACTGCAAACTCTGTGCGTTGAATAGAGGGCTACACATTGCACTTAAGTCTCATCACCCGTGACCCAAAGGAGACCGGCCCTCGTCCAAATTTACTAGAAATTCGAAGTTTAGACAGGCTGGCGTCTCTTTTTCGTTCTGTGACATATCACGAGGTACGCACCGAGCAGATTTTTGAATGATGGTCCCTCTTATGGAGGAAACAGCATTTAAGTTCAAAGTGTTCTATAGAAATGAGTCCGTTATGTTTAACTCCTAGGCACGAATCACGTTTTATTTTACTCGTTGCTATTTGTGGATGCCTTCCACGATTTTTTGCACTGATTAATTTGTCCAGTTCGGAATGTTACGTTCCATCCATACACGCTCCTCAGGGAAAAGGCTTCATTCTCAATGGTAAAGCAAAGCACTTCGAAACGTTCTTTGATACACTTAAGCATTGCTGCAAATTTCAAAAATAATGTATGTCGTTATTCGATAATTCTCCCGATGGTAGAACTAACTGAGGCAGTTGGACAGCCTCCTGCAAGAAAAGTGACTAGCAAGCCTGATTAATAGAGCACCCTTCATTGCTTATAGACCTAGGACAGGAGAACGTGAGAAATTGGAGAGAATCGCAATTGCGAATAGCTTACACAGGTTCTAAAATACGAATTGTTGCTGAAGAAGAAGCTTGACTTGGTATGGGGTGATGAGTGCAAACGCTTCCTTTAATGTTCTGAAGGCTGCGTTGATCGGCGACGCGGTATTGATTAACTTCGAGCGAGAAACGGAGTTGACTGAAATGCATACCGATGCATCTGCGCCTTTGTTTCTTTCGGTTTTGTTTGGTTTTGCTGCAATGCTATTGCAGAAATCGACAACCAATGGAGGATCGGTTGTACAATTAGCGGCAAGTTGACGTCTGGGACGACTCCACGAATGCTCTGCAGCTTACCGTTGTATGGGCTCTGAAGCGGCTTCGATATTATCTGCACGGGTAGAAGTTGAGTGTGTTGAGCTATTGTATCGCAGTCAACGCACTCAAGGCAGTATCGGTAACGACTGTTTCAGTGGATTCAAAACAGATTGCGAGATGAATTGAGGATACAGCCGAGCTTGACTTCGATATGAGGCACCGTGCAGGTGCATCGATGGAGCATGTCGACGCTCTACTCGGGAAGACCTTTGGACGACGTCAGCTCTGATGATGATTTCAAAAGGGGAGATCGGTAGACTTTGACGTTGCTACGCCCTGACAAGATGGCTGATGACGGAGAATGAAGAGAGTGCTGGCCATCTCAATTGAAACTCAAGCTGGAGTGGCGTAATCCGGTCATGCTGACTTCAGCGACTTGTCATCATTTTTAGGAAACACATTTTGTGGCCCAACGATCGAATAAGGAGAAGAGTCTGGTACAGAGGTATGAACTGGAAAAAAATGTGCTGTACCAAATTGTTGATGACAAGGGTATCGGGCTGCGGTCTTACCGGTGTATTGTTGCCCGTGTGTTCCGTAAATATGTGTTTGTAATGGCGCATATACCCGAAGCAGGCCATTCCGGGTTGGAGAAAACTCTGCAGATCATCCGAAAATGGTGCTGGCTCTTTGAATGAAGAATTACGTCGGCCAGCAGGTTCGTTCGTGTATCAAGTGTCTGTCCGTAAAGAAATAGAGTGAAAATAAGAGCGGATTACTGAATCCGATATCACCCGAACGTTGGCCATTTCTGCGACAACATGTCGACCACATTGGTCGATTTCCCAAATCTCTAGACAAGGAGCACGTTTTGGTTGTGGTTGACGGATGTTCAAAATATGTGCTGCTTGAGACCGTAAGGTCGACGGCGCCGCCCTATGTTATCAAATCATTGAAGAAGTTCGGAGTGACAACAACTGTTGTGTCTGTCAGAGGAATTGTGATTCACATCCACCGAGTTCTTTAACCTGATAAGGCATCGCACAATTCGATATGTTCTTAAGTTGACGCACGATCCGCAAGAACGGACAATGTGAACGGATGGTCACGAAGGTGATAAGTCTGCGACGAACATAGCGCTAGCTGCCCGACAAACACTCACGATGGTTGAGGGCTATATCAACCGAGCGCCGTTCTAAAGTACGGGATAGACGCCGTTTAAAGTTTATATAGAAATATATCAAGGTATTTTCAGGGCGCAGAAAAAGCTTAGCAAACATTACAACAAAAACGAGACAGATCATCGCCGTTATTCTACTGGCCACGTTGTAGTCGTCGTGACGCCTACCGCAGAATGCTGGCGAGTCGACAAAGTGTCAACCCGAGTATCAAAGCCCGATGCTGATTATACGGAGGTTCTGCCAAGCGACAATACCGTAAAGCAGCAGATCTGCTGACAGATCGGGTCGGTAGGGGTTATACGACGAGTGCTCATTCTTTTTAGTTATGACCGCATAATCGAGCGAGCGCAAAGGTTGAAGAGGAAGGATGAATCGAGCGTTGAGGGCGAGAAGAATGACCGAACGTTGAGTCGACGAAGTGAGCGACGGACTCGATCCGCGACGTCAAACGTAACACAGCACCTGTGGGCTGTGCTACTCTGGCTGATTCTGCTGGATGCGGGCAAGCGAGAAGCAAGATTATACCGTGCTTTACCGTAGAGGCAAGCCACTTTTGGCAATTGAGCCACTTTCGGCAATTGAGCCACTTTCTGCTGCTGCTGGCAACTGTCCCAAGGAAGCAGGGAATGGCAAGGCAGTCAAGACGAGGATTAGGCGTGGGTCATTAGAAGCGTTCAAGCGCCGGACGGGGAAACGTTAGTGTAAGTTAGGACCAGGCTAGGATCAGGCTCCAGGAAAAACAGACGGCAAACCAATTATCAGCGCAATCACTACTAACGCCGTTCATGTTTTCGTGTTCGATGAGCACATTGCAAAATTAAGTAGCATTGGTCAAATGTAAAAGTCCCGTGAGCAGTTCTATTTTCAACAGCTCAGTTTCCGATCGGCAATTTATTGCTTGGTAGTTTAATGCAACTGGTATGTACCATCTTATTGTTAAAGTTTATTTTCCGTATAATACATTAGGTATATGTTACACACATCAACTAGCTAAGCCAATGCGCATTGTGACTGTCACGTGTCCGTTTCGATGAGACCAGGGCGAGACCACTTCAGGAGTGTGCCCCGAACAGAGGCAGCGTTTCCACGTTGTATGTCAAGATCCAGGCGTTGTTTAAAAATGGACGATGACCTGTTATCACCGGATGACAGGTTTAACAAGGTCCCAACTTTGCGGATTAGCTGCTTGGTCCGAACGCCAGAGGCACCCAGGGTTTCAAACGCGAGAGGGCAAAATTCATGGGGATAGCCGATTGATGAACATTTTCTCAATTTGTTAGTCTACGCAAGGTGGACTGCATAACCAGCGTCGGATGCGCCGCCACCGACCATAGAAAGAGCTAAGGAGTCGGTAACGGTTGCATCCCAAACTAGCATTTTGCCTCGCTCGAATGGTGTGAGTGTCATACCATCTGGACGTTTGCCGTCCTCTGCGCAGAGGCCTGGGGGTTCAAGAATGCACGGACGACCGCACGACCTAAGGGCTCTGCTAAAGGTCTCATTAATAGCGGCATGTCTCGAGCGTCGTCCTACACTAATAATGCACGATAGTCCGTGATGTCCTAGTTTATCGACGGGGTGACCACATTGGCACCGATGAGAGCTAACTATGTCTGCCCCTAGTCGTAAGCCTACTGCTATGCGAATCGACTCGTCATCAAGAAGGGTACCTATGAGGGCACTAGGAAGCGCGTGTAACCAGGCCCCTGAATCCTTGGCGGATACGGCGTTCCAACGAGCTCTGGCTGTTTCGTCGGCAGCTTCGTTAAAGAGACGTCGTTGTACCTCGTCGTGCAGAGGGGAACTCCAGTCACGCTGGGACAGTACGTTTTCAGGCCTACCCCTACAGCGCGCCTCAAGGTTCTCTTGAAGATGGGCTAAGCGGTTTCTGAACTGGTCGACTCCCGCTGAATCTAAAAGAGGGGTTGCCCTGTTTTCCGCGCTTAGCATCGACGATACTATAGCAGGCCCGGCCAGAGTCAGTGAATTTGGTACCCCGAGGCCCCCTTCTGCAACGGGTAGCAATGCCTGTTCTCGCGCGCTAGGCGGTATAGATGTATTCAGCAAGGACTCGAGGGTGGACAGTGTCAAGTCGTTGAGCTTTTGCAACTCATCGGTTCGATTAGATAAATCGGCCCCTCGAAGGAGGTGGATTAGTCTTGAGGACGAAAAGGAGGACCTGAGTAAGAAAAGTCCCCGATGAGCTCCCAGAAGAGGAAGGCGAGCGGCGGCGTTTTCTAGTTTCGATCTCCAACGCTCGATTGCTGCTGGGAGCCCCTCGGGGCAAATTGGCACACCCAGTAGCTCCAGATCGTCCTTGACGGTTAGCTTGCAGCCAGGCAGGAGGTTTCGGAGTGACTGTATTTCGGGAGTCTCAAGGGTAGGACCAATAAGGCATATCTCGCATTTGGCCGGATTTAACTTCAGCCCGGATGTAACACTGAAATCCAGGACCCGTTGAATATCTTCGGCTACTGTGCAAACGTTTCCTCCTAATAAACCATCGTCAAGATACCAGAGGTTCAGCGGGCTCCTGAAGGAATCCACCAGATCCTTGATACCCAGACAAAACAGGGGTGGTGCTAAGGGGTCCCCCTGCTGCAGCCCAGTGGCGGACAAAATCACATATTCAGGCAGGACAAGATGGGAAGGGTGCCGATATGCCAGTTCGACGTAGTTTAATAGATGAGGGGCGTGGGATGCGACGGCCTTCATCAAGTGATCGCGTCGTATACAGTTAAAAGCGTTTTTAAAATCGAGCTTTACAAAGACCCTGGAGGTTCGCGTGAGTCGAGAAAGGCACGGGTTGCGTGAATAGCTACTTCGGTTCCGGCCGGCGTCGCGAATCCCAATTGGTGTGCACCGGTTGCGTGAGAAATGGCGTCTTTGTTGTGGTTGCATCCGATCTTCGCGGCGAGCCTGCGTAGCGCAGACGAACACGCAATAGGACGTACCGAACCGTCCTTTTTCTGAAGGGCAAATAGTCTTGCGCCAAATATCAAGGGCCGGAGGCAAAGAGGAGGGGTGCCCCAAAGAAGGATGTCTACAACCTTTGGCAACGCGGAGAGTAGGCTGGCGGCGACGCTTTCGAGGGACGGGGAAAGAAGGTTCATTAACAATCGGGGTCTCATAAAGTCTAGCCCTGCGGCAGAGCTCTTGGAGAAGCTCTTAATCGCCGCCTGGATATCTTCCTTTGATCTCACGAAGGGCAGAGGAGATCTGGTCAGTGTCGGCCATTCTAGGTCCTCGGGAGCTAATGGGTGTTGCTCTCGCAAGGCCTCTATACGCTCGATGCCCGGCGTTAAAGTATCTGTGGATACAATAAGTCTGGCGGCACCAGAAACATCACCTTCGGAGAGTTTAATAATGGACTGGCGCAGGGTGTCATTTTTGAATGGTTTAGAAGTAGAGGTGCGAGGGTGCGAAGTGGCAATCACGTCTGACAGGCGCATATTCTGAGAGAAGTCGCGGAGATTGTTGCGGATGATGACTGAGAGAGATAACGCATCGTTGCGTGCGCGGGGAGGCAAAGCACTACGGGGGCAAAGGAGAAAAGATCATACGTCGTTCAACGTCGTTATCAGATGAGACTGTTGAGAGTATACGGGTAAGGGCCTTCGGCCACTTGCCTCCTAATTGACTTTGGTACAATTCGGATTAGTCTGATTCGCCCCATAACTCCTTGAATGTCCTCTAAAATTTGCGCCGGTTGCTAAACGAGAGGGCACATAGGTGGTCGTTGTGGAGAAGGAAGCCTCAGTGGCGGTGGGATGCTTGGCTGATATATGCCTTGTTAGGCCACGCCGCGTGTATCGCCCGTCGCATAGTGGACATTTGATAGTAGCTGGAGTGGGGTGTGATGCTGCTCCGTCTTGAGCTGTGCGATCGTGGTCATTCATGATTGTACGATTTGTCGTAGATTTTTCACTAGCGGTAGCAGCTGTAACAGCGGTCCAAAAGCTCTAATAAGGCCTTGAATTTAGCTGATAAGTCTGGGCTTAAGCCTGAAAGAATCTGAGACAGTCCGAGGAAGGCGCCTTTAGGGCCGAGCACAGCCTGGGTCGCTTTATGTGTGCGCTTGACGGGTGTTTTGATACGGCGATGCCTTACAACGGGCGTCCTCCGGCGAGACCGTCCCGTCAAACGTCCGCCTTTCATCGTGGGGATTGATATAGGAGCCGGAAGTAGCAGCTGCGGGGTAGGGTCTTCGCGTGATTGAGATATCTCGCGGACAACGCTAGCGTAAGAAGGTTGTTTTAAAGCCTGAGTTGTGTTATCTACAGACATGGCTGATACGGGGGACATGTCAGTAATCTCGGCTGCCGGATGTAGCACCTTCACCTGTTGCAGTGTCCGGGCTTCAAGTATGACATGCAGATGAACCCGCCGCGTGAGCACCACGACAGTTCACACACAGTTAATGCAACTTGAAACTCTGCTGGTTTATGTTTTCTTACCCCCCCCCACTCCGCTCATTTTTCTGTTGTGACAATATCAGGTGTGTATAGAAGATACACTAGGCATCACGTGCAAAGCGCAGCATAGGCGAGTGCATACAGTTAGAAAAAAAAATGGAACCATGAAGAAGAAGCAGGGGAAAAGAGATTTGAGACGTGTGGACGTATAGACGAAGTAACAAGAGAAAGACAAATCACGGCATGATGCTAAGCGGTTTGGTAGTGTAGCATCGCACGATATCATTTCAGCTCAACGACCTCAAAGGCGTACTCTTCAGACATCAAGCTCACAATCGGCTCAGTCTTAAACACTTCGTGCACCAGAAACATTGATCTGTGCGATAACTTTAGCGCAGCTTCGTTTGCGACGGCTGGCTAAGATAATGAGATAAGAAGATGAGTCCGCCTTCTCAACGCCTTCGGCAAGATAAGTGTCTGAGCATTAGTATTATTATTATTATTATTATTATTATTATTATTATTATTATTATTATTATTATTATTATTATTATTATTATTATTATTTATTACATGTTAAATAATGTTACAATTGTGAGGTCTGAACGTATTATTGCAAATTCTTTAATTAATTATTTCACTCCATGGCTCCTAAAATAGATGCCGCGTTTCCTCTGCAAACGGCCAAAGACAACGCTTGCCTCAAGAATTGACCCTCTCTGTGGTCGCTTGTGACCTCCTGAATTCGCTTACTCAAATCTTTGAGAAATGCTTCGGTTCCCTTGCTGATTGGTCCTAGCGTCTCCATGGCAATAGGCACGAAAGTATTATTATTATTATTATTAACAAGTGGCAAAGATTGCTAAGAGCATGCAACGTTATGTATATTATAAGGTCCTCGCACACCCAACGGAAACCATGAGGGTCATACGCGCTTCGCCCTACGTTCAGCCCGCAAGGACAGGTCCTGTGGCATCGGAGTTTCGCCGAGCACACTATCTGCACAGAGTTCCTTTCGGGGCTGACTCTCAGCCAAGATTTACCGTCCATGGAACTGCTTGTCGCATTGCTTCACAGACGGACCCCTATAAATACAAATGTGCAACGGTGGGGTTCGAACCCGCGCACCTATGTGTCTCCTCCGATTACGAGGCGCAGACGCATGCCACCACGCCACCGGGCTCGACCGCACAGAGTTCCTATCTGCCCTACATCGCGTATCTCGAACTCCTTCAGTTTCCCTCGCAGAGCCCAGTAGATGCGAGTCAAAATGAAAAAACGACGAAGTTCGGCTAGCCACGAATACCTGCTACCCGGGACAGCGCGACGCCAAAGAACTATTTCGCAGGTTCGCCTTTGTGTTCTTCTGCTCTTTCCGTCGTTGGCATTTGTTTTGCTGCTTAGCGCATCGTATGCGCTGTTGTGGCTTCGAGTAGAACAAGTCCCTACAACCAACGGTAAGATCTTAGATCTAATTCATCAGTCGTACGATAGGTGTTGCAAAACTTTACACATATCCCCCGTAGTATTTAAGCGCATATGTCCTAATTATGTTATACGTATGTATGCAGTTATTTAAAATGCACTACGTTAATATACTTCTTACAAGAACGTTAATATATATATATATATATATATATATATATATATATTAAAATCACCTTTGCATCTGTACATAGTCAATAGTCAAATTGTATGATAAGAACAATATCACTGCAAGAGGCTCCTTAGAGAGATTACACGTGGGCAGATTGCCCCGTGATACTTTGTGCAAAAGGCCCCGTGCCGTATACTAGATGGATGGGGGTCGTAGAAGCCGTGTGTCAGAACGTGGTGGAACCCGTGTACCGCGAAACGAGTCACTATGTAGCTCAACATCTATCTATCTATCTATATATATATATATATATATATATATATATATATATTACACGGTAGCTGCTGTCATGTCAATGATGTCATTCACAGATCTCTT
>QVRM01003666.1:0-185000 GCA_003439945.1 Dermanyssus gallinae
CGCCGCCGCCGCCGAATGTCTGCGTGGCCCATCTCTGCGCCGCCTATTTGTATAGGCGCCCATAGATAAAAACAAACCAAAAAAAGACAAGAACATCGAACTGGCAGGCCTGAACAGCCAGCGCAGCATCAGCAGCGACGCTACCTGTCCTGTGTAGCTGTTGCTCTATGTGGGCGGCGCATGCATGTGTGGCCATTGGCTGTATAGCGTACGCAAGAGCGTGGGCGCACGCGTTTTCTCGTAGTGCTGTGTGTCGCTCCGTTGAACGCCTCGCAGTTAGGTTTAAAGCGAACTGACAATGACTGTCCTATTGTATATGCTTGTAGTAAGTTTGTAGGCATACACACATATATATATATATATATATATATAGTATTTTTACATAGTATTTTTGTGTACCTGACCACTGCTGGATTATAAATAAATAGCTGTCTGTCGATGCGCGTTGACGGACGGGCGAGATGACGGTCTTATATATATATATAAATATATATATGGTATGAATTAAATATACATATATATATATATATATATATATATATATATATATATATATATATATATATATATAGAGAGAGAGAGAGAGATGGGAGCTTAAATGTATCTATATATGGGAGCGATGGCATGCAGTTACCGTTGTCAATTGACCGTGTTTGCCGAGGAGCGTGTCTAGACAGGAGGATGACAATTTGTGCCAGCCTGTAGGAGCCTGGAATGGCTGGAGTGGTCGGACGAACCATGTCGCGATGTGGCGATGTTGTGTCTGCGGCGTTGCGGGACTTTGGTCGTCGCGACATCGGACCGGCATTACTGGTAACTCATGGCCAGCTAACAGAGCCCGAGCGTTTCACCGGCAGCCGCGCTTTTTGTCTCAAATGTTCCTCATTTGTTCCTTTGTCATTCACGCTTTCACCATCACTGGGCCGAGTGGTGGTGCATCAGATCAAGTTGACTGAATGTTCTAATAGACTGGAGGAAATGCTTTGCATGCGCACACCTTCATTCGCTTGCAAGTAACGCTTGTCGTCGGTGGATTTCGATAGTATTGTGTAATTTGGTTCATATGCGACTTCTACCACCCGCACCGCCACTGCCTAGTTAATCCTACTAGTAATTCTGATTTACTAACTACAACAACAACTACTACTACTACTACTGGGCATGTGTTTCTGGGACAGATCAGTAGGTCGTTTCGGGCACTCGAAACGTGACTTTGTTTCTTGCCCTGTTCTCGTCTATGATCTGCGCGCTGTGTGCAGTAACGAGTTTTGGCTGGCAAATGAGATATTATTTCTTCTGGGCTCTGCTCGACACGCCGATTTGGTGTTTAGTCGATGAGAAAAAAGGGAATAACCAAAGGCAACATAATGACGAACTTTGCGACAGTGATTATTAGATGATGAACACGCATCAGTAGTAGTTATGGGGCTTTTCGACTACGTTGTTGTTGTTGTTGCCGTCCTGTGTTTGTTTGTCATAGCAGCAAGAGCTCGGCTCCTGTTTACACGGTTGTTGCTGTTTTTGTTTATACGGAAGCTGAGTGGACTGATTGTCGACAGTCAGAGAGAGAGAGAGAGAGAGCACTGGTTGGTTATTTCTTCAACCGCCAGGGGGTTTATTGACGATTTCTAGATAGAGATCGAGAGAGCCGAGAGGGCAACAATCGACGATTCTCACTCACGACTGATTGACGGCATTCTACCGGCAGCAACAGCAGGCAAGTCTATGGCTCTATGCATTGCACGTTGGTGTGTCCGTCTATGACGTTTGTCGCTACTGTTGTTGTTGTTGCTGCCGCTGCTGGCGACATGTACTAGTAACCACAACGCCGATGCATGAATGGACAAACCGCTTATCGCGTCGACGGGCCTTCCAGACCCAGTAAATTACTCGGACATTCGGTCGGATGAAAGAACGGGTGACCTGACCGAAACAGTCCACAACAACATCAATGACGTAGACTTTGCCGTATGCATATATATATATATATATATATATATATATATATATATATATATATATATATAATCATCGTGGCCGTGATGATATAATGGCGATGTCGCCGCGTTACGGCAACTGCCGCTGTCTTTGTTATTGTGGTGGTGGCGGTGGTTGGCGATGATGATGATGATGCTGCATTGTTGTTGTTGGTGTACCTGTGCTGTTCTGGTGGCGGAACAGCATTATTGTACGATTCTCGAACTCCTTAACTTTGCAACTTCGGGCTGCTCGTAGTGATGGTTGCTGTTGCGGAGTTACATCCGTCCCAGTAGGCTGTTGTTGTTGCTGCTCTTGTTGTTGTTATTGTTGTTGCTGCTCTTGTGTTGTTATTGTTGTTGCTGGTTTCTTGCTGTACTTGCTGCTGCTGCTGCAGCGGCAACAACGGCAGAAAAAATGCCAGTGACGACGGCGACTACAACAACAATGACAATTTTCGCGGTCACGGCCTCATTTATTGCTTTGCAAATTTAGGACCATCTTGGCGTTGTTGTTGTGTTGTTGTTGTTGCTGTAGCCGACGCCACAGCAAACCCCAACGACGGTATTCGTACCGCAGCAACTGTAGTGCTGGCAGCCCAAGCAATAAAGCATCTCGAGCTGTAACCCAAAGTCCGAAGCTTTTAGGGAGGAGATTCGGGGCGGCAGAGAACGAGAGAGAGAGAGAGAGACAGAGGGAACGGGGCAGGCGTTGGGCGTAGAGGAAAACACTTGGCTTGGCTTGGTTGTTTGGTTGATTCGTGGGTGGAGCGTTGCTGCGGGTCATGGTTTGGCGGGAGTCTGTCTGTGAGCACCGTGCGCTTGTTGTTGTTGTTATTATTGTTGTTGGTGTTGTTGCTGCTGCTGCTGCTGCAGCTGTTGTTGTTTTTGCTGCTGCTGTTGGGTTTCCGTTCCTGATGGCCTGTGGCCGGTCTGGTGAACCGTATTGCACTCTGCGGGCTCTGAATGTAGGACAAACATAACACAGACCATAACAACAACAACGGCAGCAGCAACAACACTTTGGGGAAAAGCCGGAAAACCGCGAGCTACGGCGAACAAGCAAAAACAATGGTTACTTTAATGGTAACAGTGCTAATAATAATAAGTAGTAGTAATCGTCACCAACATCATGTTTATTATTAGTTGAAGCAGTGCAGGTGCCTCATTGCTTGACAGAGTATACAATGCTGCCCGCATATGGGCAGTGGCAATCCTGTCAAAGCAATGCGACACGACAGATAGAGTGCTGTCGTTAGACAATTAGTTAGACAGAATGTCAATTAACGAAACATGATGTTCCGTTTTTTAGGCTGCTCGAAGTCAACGAATTGGACGACGATTTCAAATGTGGTTCCTATTTCTCATTGGTTATGCCTAAATCAGGTAATAGTAGGGCTAGGTTTCGGCGGTACACTGTTATTATCCGAATGCCATGTAGACAGTTGAAAGCTTCACGGGCACGGAATTTTCTACAGATGAAAATATGTGCCGCAGCTCTCTGCAAGCTCAAGTCTGAATTATTCAATCACTTAACGAAGCGATGTCGTGCTGCTTACCTAAGGTAGATAGAGGTTTAGACAATCCAGGATGTCCTCTCAATTTTGTGATCTTTGAGGAGAAGTTAGGAGAAGCATTGCAAACCTGCTGGTTCAGTCCTGGTTAAAATAAAATCGTTTTAATAACAACCACGGCATTAATAAGCAGTGCAATCATAATCATAATGTGTGTGTGTATTTAAACGAAGAACTTAATGTGTATTATTGTCATTATGGGCGGGATTGTTGCGAAGAACATATTGGTCATAACTGGACGCGTTTACTGGATGGTACACAGTTATCCCTCTCTCCCAGGAGAACTCGATTACACTTATGGAAAATCGGTAAAGTCTCGTCGTCATTCCGCCCACCACACACACACATATATATATACATTATATATATATATATATATATATATATATATATATATATATATATATATATATATATATATTATATATATATATATATATATATATACATACAACATATACATAGGAGCGGGACGAGGAGGCGGTGGTCAAATGGTCAACGACAGCCTCGAGATGAATGACTGAATGCACGTTTACGTTGGCGCACAACGAATGTACATGTGTTCTGCTCGTGGTGGTTGTGGTTGCGTTAGATGAGATTAGGGCATGATGTCGTAAATATAGCAAGAGAACAACCGAGCGAGCGAGCGACCGACCGTTCGTTGCCTTTTGTGGGTACGATTTGTGCGTCAAGAGGCAGCAGCAGCAGAAGCAGGACCTGCCGCTGCACAGCTGGGTGTTCTTGCAGAAGACGCACGTCGTTGTCAGCAATATCAGCAGCAGTAGCATCAGCAACAGCAGCAACCCAGGCGGTATCCGTGGTGGTGACTTCAAATTGCCTGGCACCGTCGGCGTCATGGCGATTTTCGCCATTACAAGTTCTGTTGTTGTCGTTGCTGCTGCGGTCGCTGGTGCTGCTGCTGCTGCCATGTCTTCTGCTTTTCTTTTTTTGCTACTCACATCAACTTCAATCGGGTGTATATGTCTCTCTCTCTCTCTATCGGTATCTATATATGTACGTATGTATGAACGTATCTATTATGTGTGGGTGGGCGTGGGGCTGGCTGTATGGCTGGCTGGATGGCTGAGGGGTGAGCCCTTCCTTGTGTGTATAGGGTGGTTTTCATCTTTGAAGTCGATGATGATGATGATGATGATGATGGCGGCAGCAGCGCCGGCCGCGGCAACAGGGGTAGGACACGAAACCCCTGTTATGCTGCTGCTGCTGCCGGAGCTGTGTATTCATGCATGTACTTTGCACGTATGTCTGTATGTATGAATGTGTGTATGTGCGTGTGTGTGGTGAGTGTGAATGTATGCGTGTGTCTAAGAATGAATATGATGTGTCATCATCATCATCCAATTCATTCAGTCGCCTCAGCACCACGGTATGCCTTTCTACTCCGTCCGCAAAGACGACGACGACAGCGACAATGTCAACATCAACAAGCACCCGACGTACAACCATACAACCACTTACATGACTACATGATATACAATATGCGCAAGCAGAAGAGGAGGCGGCGGCGGTGGCAATGTTTGCATCGTGGTCGTCTTTCTTGTTGATACGTTATGATGATACTTTTGTTGTTGTTGTTGTTGCTGCTTTTGTTGTTGTTGTTGATGTTGTCGTCGCCGTTGTTGTCACCACCATCCAGGGTTCCGATTGCCAATGTCGACAAAATCCAACACCATCATGCCCATAAACGCATGCACACGTATATATATATATATATATATATATATATATGCCTGGCGTGTGTCATGTTCAACAAAATGCCTTCTTCCTCTTAGTAACTATTGAATGAGTGAAGGCTGGCTGGCCATGAGTATAACAATAATAATAATATTAATAATAGTGACGGCCAGTGCTGAAAAAGGCCGTCGTCGTCATCATCATCAGTTAGGATATTATTTACCGCCGCCGCGGCAGCGTATCCTCAATTTCCTTCACTGTTCTCCGATAATAATAACTTATTATTAAGAAGAGAATAATGATAATAACTACGATTAGTGTTCTTCGCTTGCTTATGCTGTAAGTTGGTACTTACCATGGCGAGTAAAAACAAACTTTATTATTATTATTATTATTGCTGGTAGGATTGAGATTTAGTAGAAGTTGGCGCATGTAGAGGAGATACAGCTCCACTTTGTTTGTTGGTACCGTAGCAGCAGCAGCGGCGTCGTCAACATCATCACCATCATCATCATCATCATAATTATCATCATCACCATCATCATAATTATCATCATCATCATTGGCTTATTGTTGTTCATTCGCGTCGTCCTACGCGCTCGGGGCTGGGCTGGCCTGGAGAAGGCCGCAAACAAATACAAGGCATTATAATCACAGCCACTATAATCACACAACAGCAGCAGCAGCAGGCATAAACAGCAATTGCGAACGGCAGGATAAGCGAGAATGTTTTTCTTGTCTCCTCTACTGTTGTTGCACTTCATCCCCGATGCACGCTCATGCTCTATTGCTGCTGCTGCTTCTGCTCTGGATGTTGATGATGATGATGATGGTGATGATACTGATGATGAAGGCGACCGCGATGATGGTAGCTATGGCAACGGTAGTTGTTGTTGTTGCTGTCGTGGTCGCTCCTGTTGCAATCGTTATTGTTGTTGCTGCTGCTGCTGCTATTGTTGTTGCTGCTGCTATTGTTGTTAATGTTGTTGTTGGCTGGCGGCTTTGGTGCACTTTTGTTTGACGCGTGATAGTATCAGTAGTAAGCACCAGCAGCAGCAGCAACACAAACCAAAACACTACTCTCCTCTCGTCGACGCAGGACGAATTCTACTAATACGTTTACTACTACCGCAACGGTTGCTTCTAGTAGTAATAGTAGGAGGCTGCTGCTGCTGCTGTCGGTAATGGTTGTGGATGTACTTCGGCTGCTTTGTTGCTTTAACATCAACAACAATCTCAACAACAACAACACAACAACAACACAACAACAACAACAACAGCAACGACAATGACAATAATGGCCAGGACAACAACAGCGCAATGCCTGCCGCCTGCGCTCTTCGGCTCTCGAAGACTTTAACGCAGCATAAACACCATCACCAGCAACAACAACAACAGTGGCGGCCGCTGCCACGTACGGCGAAGGCGGTGCTGTCTGGTTCGCCGGTCGACCGGTTGGACTCCGACGCTTGCTGAAGTTGTTGCTGCTGCTTGCTGCTGTTTCTGTTGCTGATGGTGGTGGTGGTACTGTAAATGGTACTACTACTACTACTACCGACTGAGCTGGGGCGCACTTCGTGTTCGAACTGTTCCAAGTTCCAAGTGAAGTCGACACGCCGAAGTCGTCGTGGTCCTCTCGCCGGTTGTCGGTTGCCGTCGTCGGCCGATATTGGCGTCGGCGTCAGCGTGATGGGACGCTCGCTTGCTCGGTCCGCCACGCTGCTGTGTTTGTTGCCTGCAACGCCGAGGGACAACGCCGAAGGGCTGTGGACGCTGGCGACTAGATGATGCTGATGTTGCTGCTCTCATGATGGCGGTGCTACATCAGCAGCAGCATCAGAACACAGCATCATCAGCGTAAATGTCATCGTCGTCGTTGTCGTCGTCGTCGTCGAAGGAGAAGGAAGAGGAAGAGGAGGGTGAGGAGAAGGCGATGGCTGTGGTAGCCTTAAAGAAACGCCTTTACGGTGGCCCGACTTGGGCCGGCTACGGAAGGCCTGTGTAGATGATGTATGTATGTATGTTTGTATGGATGGATGGATGTGTGTATGTAGGAATGGCTGCGTGCGTACAGCAACGAATGGACAATCGGTTGGTCGGTCGGTCGGTTGGACTGACACTTGCAATACGCCAACGCATTGTCAATATCGACGGCGACGACGACGACGACAATGACAACGATGGCAACAGCAGCAGCAACAACAACAACCTCGATAAGAACAACAACAACCACAACAGCAACAACCACATCGATAAAACAACAACAACCACAACAGCAACAACCACATCGATAAAAACAACAATCACAACAGCAACAACCTCGATAAAAACAACAACAACAACAACAATATGGATAACAACATCGACGACGACAATGAGCCACTAACGCCGCCACCACCACCACGACATCTAGGGACACAGGCAGGCACACGTAAACAGAATTTATTCGGGCTGCTCTGTAGTGTCGTTACGGCTGCGGTTGGATTTGATGTTGTTGTAGTTGTTGTTGTTTTGGTCGCTATTGTTGTCGGTGGTGTTGCGGCTGTTGTTGTTGCTTGCTGTTGTTGCTGTCTGCCTATTGCATCGTATCTTTCATCCAAATAAGAATTGGCGGCTTATGGTGGGGTAGCAGCAACAACAACAACAACAGCAGCAGCAGCAGAGATGGTGACCGCGGCGTAGGCAGTGCTGTCGAGGCTAGGTCGACCCACGCAGGTGGGCTGCCGCCCTGTTTGTTGCCATTTCTAGCGCCGCAAACTCACCCGCACTAATAACAATACGAACCAAGAATAATAATAATAATAAAATAATAGTAGTTGTAATAGTGATAACACGAAGACAGAGAAGAAGGAGAAGGAGAAAATTGCAGCAGCAGCAGCACGGATAGCATGGTGCTGGCTGCAGTAGTGGCGAAATTGTGATTGTATTGTAGTGGTAGCGGGCGAGGCAATCTGCCACGACCACGACCCCCCACCGTCACCGCCATCACCACCACTACTGCTGATTGAGGACCACCAATGAAGTTGCGGACTACTGCCTTCAATGGAGAAGTCGGCGCTTGGCTTCTGTTTTCTTAGTCTCCTTTGTTTCTTCTTTGTTTTTTTTTCTTTCTTTTTTCTTGCCTGTCATCGTTTTCGGGGAAGATGACGATGACTATAACGACGACGACGTCGAAGATATCATCCTGTTGGTGACGCTTTCGATTTGTTATTATTACCGTTGTTGTTGTTGTTGTTGTTATTGCGGAGAGTCGATGTGTTGTCAACTAGTTTACCTGGTGGTGTCCTCTTTTAGCGTCGGGCGTGTCCGAACAGAGGCATCACTACTACACGAACTGTACGAAGTTGACCGAGGTACGTTTTGTTGGCACACAGTTGCGTGACATTGTTGTGCCTTTCTGGGTTCGCTCTGGGCTGTGCCGGTAATGCTCACTCTGACTTGAACAGAAGCGTGTTTCAGTCAAAAAAAAACTTACAGTTTACGACGACCTACACCGTATCGTGTCGCCGGTGGCTCGGCGGTAGAGTACTAGTGATGCTGTTCGATTGGTCCTGATATGCATATGGTTCCTTAATGCATATGGTTCCTTATATAGTATAGGTGTGGGAATTGTCGGGCCATAGGAGAACGAGCCATACCGCCGCTATGGGTATTATACGCTTACCGCTTTTTGTGCTGCTGACTCGAGAACGCTTCGGCCGACCCAGTCCGTGGCCATTGTGAACCTCCCCCCCAGCACAGCTGATGCTGCTATTGCTTCAACCGACAGTTGCATTTGTTGCAGCGACATTGCCGACAGTTGACAATGGCCATGCAATACATGCGCCGCACAGATTTGATTTGCGTATGATTGGTAGTGCGATGCTTTTTAGTGCTGCCAGTGAGTTGTTTTTTTTTCTGTTCTAGGGTGGTTGGTGGGTATTTGTTCTTGTTGTTGGGTTCTATGGTGGATGGTGGTTTGTTTTATTACCACCCAGCAGCCGACCACGGCGTTTGCAGTGTTGCGGCGAGTGAGCTACTGAACCAATGAACGGACAAACGAAACACCAGCCAGCAGCTTTGATATTTATGACAGGTGAAGGTGATCTGAGTCGGTGTTTTTTCCTCTGTTTCTTCTGTCGTCTGCTGCGACAGGACCATAATAGGGGCAATGACGATTGGCGCAGATTGGGTCGAAGATGGTGGCTTAAATACGACAATAACAACGGCACCAATAGTAACAACAACAACAGCCACAATAGCAATTAGCAATGACATCCGTTCAGCGTTCATTTGGCTGTTTGTGTCAACGTGTGCTTGTGCGTACACGTATATTATTATTATTATTATTATTATAGTGCTGTAAGTCTGGCCTGCCTAGCTATCAGTGCGGCCTGCGTGCGTCGCACCACGATGCCTGTGTTGGCTCTGTCGTATTTGCGTTTGCTTACGTTGTTATACGTCTATTCATAGATACATACATTGTATTGGTTCGGTTGCTGCTGCTCTTGCTGGTAGTGTTGCTGGTGCTGGTACTGATGCTGCTGCAACAGCAACGGCAAAACGCCTGTCGACGTATTTGGAAGCGAGTCAAGCTAGCAAGTGGATCTGGCGATCCGTGGACGCGATTATGGACGCCATAGCAGCAACAACAACAACACCGGCAACAACAGCAACATCAAAAGCAACTTCTTCCACAATGAGTGTTTCACCCTGTTTTTTGTGTGGGTGGTTTGGTAGGTGGGTGATGAAGTTGTTGTTGCTGTTGTTGTTGTTTCTGCTGTTGTTGTTGCTGCTGCTGCTGCTATTGTTGCTGTTGTTGACGACGCCGATTCCCGCGGCGACCCGCAACAACCAATGATCTCGTCTCTCTCTCTGTTTCTCTGCCTTTCTCACGCTGCCGACGTATACGTGTATACACATACGTACATTCACACACATACATACGTATAGACAGATACATACATATATACACAAACATACATCTATACACAAACATACATACAAGCATACACTCATCCATAGATAGACAGGTAGATGCAAACAATACCCACACACACACACACACACATACACACATCCATAATTACATCATACCCACACACACACACTACATATACAGATGCATGCTCACACATATACAGATATATGTTCGTTATATTCCACCATTGGCCGCCCGACGCTGGACGAAGCTAGCCAAAGCAAAGGAGAGCCGCGACTGCAAGCAAGCAAAGTCTGCCTACACGGCGTCCGTGGATCGGGCGCCGTCCGTTCCGTCCGGCGCGCTCATTCAAGCGGCGCTCGGCCGCGGTTTGAGCGAGCGTAGTAGAAGCAGCAGCAGCACCGGCTTTTCTCTGATTTGTCCGTTTGGTCTCTTATCGGTCGAGCGTCGTCAGCGTCGTCGTCGTCGTCGTCGTCATCATCTTGTTGCCATCTTATGCGGCTTTAGGCAGACAGGCAGCCCAGGCACTGTTTGTGCCCTCTGTGTAGGCTGGCTGAAGCTGCAACCAACCGCGCTGTGAAGGAGACGCGAGCCAAGTCTTGCGCGCGTCTTATGGAGCTTTTCGGCTTCTGCAGTTGTTGTTGTTATTGCTGTTGTTTGTTGTTATTGCTGCTGCTGTTGCTGTTTCAGTGCCGCGTCTTTTTCGGCGGTTTGTTGACAGTCAGTGGTGGAAGCTGAAAGGCTCAGGATCAAAGCATCGTCGTTGACGTCGCTGTTGTTGTTGTTGTTGTTGTTGTGGTTCTCCTCATTTTGCTGTTAGCACCGTTTAACAATCCCTCGCCACCATAGCCTACGGCTGATGCTAATGAAAGGGAAGGATTATGGTAAACAACAACAACAGCAACAACAACAACAACAAAAGTTGCAATACTAAGCACAATAAATAACTCAGTCGTAATACTGAGCATAATAAAATACTGCATGCAATGATCATAATGATGATGATGATGAAGACAACAACCATGACAATGATGATGATGGTTGTGAACTACCATGACAGCAATGACGCTACAAAAAGGGGATTAATGATGATGACGATGGAGTCGTTGGTATTATTTTTGTTTGACGATTGACGGTGTTGGTTGTGACGATGATGATGATGAGGACGACAGGAATGATCATGATTGTATCGACGGGGGTGGTAGTCTGGATACTTGTTCTTCAAAATACAACTACAAGCAACATTACCATCACTACCACCATCACGACGACGAATTTAGATTACGGACGACGAGGCGAATGTAGGCGAAGTAAGCAGCAGTAAGTGGTGGTGGTAGTAATACAGGGTGGTGTCGGCAAGAAGGCCAGCCTTGAAGGTTGACGGATATGGCCACTGATGGTGACAATGACAAAATCAAAACCAGCTAGGTTATTGAATACGAGTAGTAATCATGCCGTAATGTCATATAGTCGGATTGTAGTCGGAGTCATAAGAGAGAGAGAGAGAGAGAGAGAGAGGGGGGAAGCGAGAGAGAAAGAGAGTATCAGTATAGTGTTGCCTTAAGTATGCAATCATCAGGCGACCCACCGTGCTGCCACGGTGGTGACTGAAAACGAAACGACGGTGGCTGTATGTAGCAGCAGCAGCAGCAACGGGTGTGACCGGCAACGTCGGCATGATGATGCTGATGCTGTTGATCATGATGATGATGATGCTGCTGTTGATCGTGGTGATGATGATGATGATGATGTTGTTGATCGTGATGATGATGATGATGATGATGATGATCATAAGGCTCATGTGGTGGTGGTGATCATATCCATGATCGCTAGCCATCGCCATGATGGCTGTGCGTCACCGCCTGCGACGATGGAGGTGGCGGGTAGGCGAGCGAGCGGATAAACGGGCGAACGGACGCGCAATCGGAGGAGTTAGACGTCATACACATGATCAACATCGAAGCAACGAACAAAGCAACAGCAAGAAGAAAAAGAAGAAGAAGAGAGAGAGAGAAATTGCGAGAGGGAGAGCGAGAGAGAAAGAGAGGGAGAGAAGAGAGAGGAGAGGGAGGGTGGAAGCGGGTGAAGACAACGTGGAGGAAACGAAAAACCAGGCCCCGACCAAAAGCTGAAATGCTCCCCTTTTAGGGATCGAACGACGAAAAAGGAAACACACACACAGGCACAGAGACAAATACATTTACACACACACACAGATACACCATGTACACACACAGAGACCCACACACAGAGATACGCAAGCACACATACATGCATGCACGAATGAATGAATGCATACAGGTGTACGATCGTGCGTGGGGGAGAAGGTGGGCTAAAACAATAAACGACGTATGCGTTGTCACTTCAGCGCCGTCGCTGCTGCTGTTGCTGCTGCTGCCTTCGTTGTCTTCGACATCGGCAACGACAACAACAACAACAACAGCAGCAACAATCCCAACAGCAACAACGACAACAACCCCAACCCCAACAACAACAACCCCAACAAAACCGACAGCTTTAGCTCTCGTCGAAGTGGCGGGGCAGGCAGCGGTGGTTGGTTCTGGTGCTGGTGGTTGGTGGTGGTGGTTGATGGTGGTGGTGGTGATGACCGTGATGGTTGTTGAGGCTTCGTTGCGTGCGTTCGAAAAGCGATGGCTCGTGCCTCGTCTTTCGTGTTGTCATTCAACAACTCGCTGCTGGCGTTCATATGAAGTGCAAAGTGCGCCAGTCGTGGTCGTTGTTGCTGCTTCCTGCTGCTGCTGCTTGTTGTTGCTGGTATTGCTGTTGCTGCTTTGTAGCTGCCGTTACTGCAATATTGGCGGCGGTGGTGATTGTTGTTGTTGGTGGTTTTGTTGTTGCTGTTGATGTTATGGCAGTGCTCCGGTTGTTGTTGTTATTGTTGCTGCAGCTGTGAGATTTGAGTGTTCACAGCAGTTCGTTGTAACTGAACCGACTGTGATTGTGGCTGACTGGGCCATCCTCACCTCCTTGTTGGGAACACGGGAACAAACACACTACTGCTTTGGATATACTACGTTCGTTACGCGTTGCCATTAATTACTGCGTGCGTCGAACTTCAACGACAACAATATGCGTACTTCTACTACTGATACTACAACTTCTGCTATGACTATCTACATGGATATACTGCACCGTGTGCCGATCGCCGATTGGCTCAAGTTGGAACGATGTGTCAGTAGTTCAGGTGAGAATCGTGCGTGCAAACGATGGATTGCAAACGAATACGTACGAACATGTGTACTTGTATTCTTCTTCTTCTTCTCTGTATATGCGTGCACTCTCTCGAGAGAGGTCGGCCGTGTGCTATTGTTGTTGTTGTTGTTGGTGCTGTTGTTGTTGTTGTTGGTGCTGTTATTGCTGTTGTTGTTGGCGCGTATGTTTGTTTGTGTGTATATGTGTGTGCTGTCTGTGCGACGATTAATTCGTCTTTTTCGTCAAGAAAACAAAACGATGCCAATAGGACAAATCAAACACTGTGATTTGACAGCTCGATCTGGGAACATGTTCATCGAACAACACGACGTTGCAGAGTTCGCTACCAACAATCGAACAGCGACAGCATAGTATGCAAGCATACTTTGCATGGCCTGGTATCTGTTGTGGTACTGCCTACTTTTGAAGAGTGGAATTCGTCCAACCCCGTATAGCGGGTTTCTAGACGACATAGTTCAGAACGTTTGGATGCGACGCCGAGCAAGAAGTCATACGGTACGCGAAGCAGTTGTTCACATGACGAGTAGTGGTCGGTCATGCCCGTGGTTTCGTTTTGACAGCTTTCCTTCCCTACCGTCTTGGATGGTTGTCATCACGTATAATTTGTTATAGATATCTATTCGCCGTATATATATATATACAATATATATCCGATAATTGCCTCTACGAACCCTTTCATGCAATTACGGCGACAGCAGCATTAGCGGTAGCGAGGTCGCTTTTCATGAGGACACAAGTATCGTCGAGTATGATGGCGCATGTTCTCCGACCGACCACCGTTGTCACTGGAAGTTAACGTGTCGCCAAGCTCATTGTTGTTGTTGTTGTTGTTGTTGTTGCTGTTGCTGTTGTTGTTGTTGTTGTTGTTGTTGTGCTTGTTAGCGTACGGGGCACGGCGCAGTTTTGGGTATCTTGCTGTCGATTGTGTAACACTCTCTTGTTAGTGAATGTACGCAGCACCAGCAGGACCTGGATAAGCGCAAAAGGCGCAAATGGGAGGACTCGAGAGAGAGAGAGAGAGAGATAGAGACACGTGGGGACGTTGGGGACGAGTTTCCATATAGCATTATGTTTGTGCTGTGTCCGAATGGCCAAGCTGCTGCCCCATCGCACGGGTTGGTAGTCTGCGTAGACGGGCCAACTTGCAGCAGATACGACCCAATCACTCTCGCGCGCACACAGATACAGATAGATAGCTATATAGATACTGAAATAACCACCGCGCACACCGCGGTGAGGATGGACAGTGCCAGCACGGCTAACGACGCACAACAATATACACATATATATATATATATATATATATATATATATATATATGCATATATATATAAAGTGCTCGCTCTCTTGAATACCACTAACGCACCTCTTTCACCGGGCCGTGTCACCTTCCTTGACAGTGAGTGCCGCTGCGCTGATGGTGTCGTTATTGTTGCTGTTGCTGTTGCTGCTGTTGTCGAGGAGGTACCATAGGAGTCATTAATAGTCACTCCGACATATAATGACGCCATCATCCTAGGTAATTAGGTGCTCATTCTATAAAGAGAAGCTGTTTACACGATTAAATTCGTGTGATCGGTATTCAACCAACGAATTCAATTCAATAACAAATTTTTACGGCAACGACAGCTTTTTGGACTATTTTGTGCGAATGTTAGTCGAACCTAAGTCCCAGGCTCCGCGATGTGGGTGGTAAAGGCCAACACCGTGCGCTGCTACCATTCAGTTTGTTGTTGTACCATTTTGTTGTTGTTGTTGTTGTTGTTGTTGTTGTCGTTGTTAACAACCAATGTTACTCTGCTGTGAGACCTTTACGCGTCTCTCATTCTCTCCCCCTCTCTCTCGCGATTGACCTCGTCTAAAGGCTTGCAAGATCTACAACCATCATGGTTAGGCCGGTTAGCCGGCAGCTTACGGCGGGGCGGCATGACACGAGTGGAGTAAGAAGGTTTCGAGCGAGATGCGCCAAGATGCGTTTAGCAGCACCACAACCAGCCACCATCACCACCACGCCGCCCTGGGATCGTCTTGTAAGAGATACGGCGGGCAGGTTTGGTTGGTTCGTTGGGCGCGGCTGTAGGTGAGCCCGTCTGGACGTATAGGTCGCCAGCACCGCCGTCGCCGGCCATCTCTGTCCAGATCTCTGTTGTCCTCGTCGCGACGTTCCGACCACGATGCGTGCCGATGATGACAACAACGACGACGACGTGGCGTCACGCACGGGACTGGCCGGTCCGCCCGTTCGTCCGTCCGCCAGTCGAAATCCTAGACGTGACCCGGTGACGACACTCGTACGACGAAGTACTTGCTGGCTGCTCAAATGTCATGACGACCACCACCACCACCATCCATTGCTACTGATGCGCTGTTAGTACTCTCTATCTCTCTTGCTCTCTCTCTCTCTCTCTCTCTCTCTCCGTCTCTAGTACTTAGGTTACGTCCACTACGAGACAGCAGTTCACCTACTACGAGCACAGTTATATATACGTTGGCCCCGCCGCTGCTGCCAATCAGTATAGTAATATAGGCAGGCAGGCAGACCAACCTGGAAGGGGCAGTCGGCGTAGCCTTCCTCCTCCTTCTCCTACTCCTCCTCCGTCCTCGACTTCGAGAGGGATCGATCTAGCCATCTATTTATATACCTACCATTTAACGGGTATCTCTTTCTCATATACATATAAATGTGTATATATATATATATATATATATATATACATATGGGCAAGCTGCCAACAGCGTTGCACTCGTCACGCAAACCATGGTGTTTGGGGTCGGTTACTCACATGCTATCACAATACAATCTTGTGTATTTAATTTATTCATATGTATAGATTATAATACAACATTAGAGACTCAATGGGCCACCATCTGAGGCGTCCATGAATGTCGACGACATCCGTCAGTTCAACAGGAAGACTATTTGGATTGTGCTGCAGCTGATGCGGCGACTGGTGATGATGGCGATGGTGATGCTGATGGCAATGATGAGATACCGAGAAAGCAAATGTTAGTTAACAACTCTATCTGTTATTATTTAGAGTTGGTTAGAGCGATGACGCTTTGGAGAGGAGAGCGGCGACAAACAACAACAAGATGAACATGATAGTGGTGATGCTGGAGGTGGTGTCGCTCGTTAAGTCACGGGGCAGTACCAGGCAGCACGCGCAGCTTACATTAAAAACAGCGTCCCCACCAGCAGCAACGGGGTGGTGGAGACACCCATTCATTCGCCAGTCGTACTCGCAACAACGCAGAACGCGGTCGTCCGTTGGCCTGTTTGCGTGTCGTTAAAGATGACACAGATAGACCCTTTACAACACCCTTGTGCCGTAGATTTTTTACTTCTTTTTTTTTTTGTTACCTGTTGTCCTCCCTTCCATCTCACTGTCTTTCTGTCTCGCTCTTCTTGAGGCTTCCAGTTGTTAAGCGTTAAGAGTTTGCCTACTTATTCCTTGTCGTCCGTTTTACCTAGTCTCACCTCCGTAGCAAACAGGAGAGCCATATTCAAAGGGATTCGACGATGGCGACGGTGGTGTGAAAGAAGGGCTGCGGGGGGAGAGCATATCCGTTCCGGCTTTCCACTGGTGCAGGCCATGAAATGAATAATTTTTAATCGCACCAAGAAAACGACAACGATGAGATTGAGAAAGTGCATCATCGTGATACTGATGATCATCGTGGTGATTTTGGCGCGATAATCGATAATCGACACTTTACAATGGATCCGTCGGCAACACGTTGATGTCGGTCGCCGTTTGGACCGTTCGCCTGTCTGTATCCTTCTTCTGGCGGACAATGACGGAGTAATCGATTAATTATTAGAGATGCATTTATTGAGAGCTTGAAATAACCGCCAAGCTCTTGACAGTTACTGTCACTGTCGCTGTCGCCACAGCGAACGTCTCCGCGCGCACGCTGGGCCGGGCACGCTAACCATGCCACCGCTGTCACGGACTCGCCGACTGGATCAGTCAGTCAATCAATCAATTGATCAATCAAACGATCGATTGATCAATGGGCCCACCCGGCCTCTGATCGAACAGCCGCAAACCGTGATCCTGCTCGGACGTACTCACGTATGTTGTATGCATCTTGACTCACGACGTGTACGTTCATGTTGTCCGTCAGGCCATCCGTGGTGTCGCAAATTTTTTGCTTTCCGGCTTCCTCGCCTCCGAGCCTTCCTTTTCGTTTTTTTGCTGACATCCTTTCGATCGACCATTGTACGACCGATGATTCGAATGGGTTAGAGAGGAGACGTTCGTTGCTGCCTGCTGGCATTAAGCTGGATCCGACTGGCACGTACCAGTCATGTACTAAGTCATGTCGGTCAGTCCAAGAGAAATAGAGAGAAATTGAATCTGTCGGGTCACATATACAGGTATGCCCGATCGGTTCTCGGATAACAACACACACAGACAGGGCTAGACATTTATGGACATTTTCTGACTCTCACTCTCCGTTTTTCACATACGCGCGCGCGAATTTGGCCGCGAACTGTGTAGCTGCGATTTGTTGGTTGGAGGTTCTCACTGGCCAGCGTGGCAGCATCAGCGTGGACTGGATACAGTCCACGAGGAGAACGAGAGGGAAAGATGGATGCAATTACTAGGGTCTAGATTCAGCAGCTAGCTGTGTCACTTTTTTGTGTGCGTTTGGATTGGACTACTACTAATACTAATACTACAGCGCTATGCGACAGGCGACCATGCAGCTCTATACGGTACGATTAGACAGACAGACAAACCTTTGTGTGTGTTTGCTCGCGTACCAGTGAATTAAAGCTGTGCCTGGAGCTTTAATCCGTCCTTCAAGCGAGAGGGCTGTTGTCGACGTATTACTGCTGTTGATAAAGACGACGACAATTGCCGTGCTAATAATCACGGTTTGTCATTCAAGCGCCTTGCCCTATTTTTGTACAGTATATATATATATATATATATAATTGCGTTCAGGAATGGCACACCACAGTCAATAGCATACACATATATGAATACACGTGTTCAGTAACGGCACATAATTGTTGGCATAATCGTGTCCGCTGCTTACCATTCAGCTTATTGTATCTGTTTTGCGTCTCTCCTTTGCTTGCGTTTCAAATGTCTTTATATATATATATATATATATATATATATATATATATATATATGTGTACATGCATGCATCCATAGGGTTAACAGAGCAGACAAGCTTAGTAATTATTGTTACTTACTATCTTTGTTGTTACCATTTTCGTTGCAATCTGTGTGTAGGGTAGAATGATGACGATCAGAGAGCATTCGAACACTTGCGCATTGCAGAGACACGATCCGTTTTGATTTGCGCGCTTTCAGCTATTTCAGCTTTGGCGACAGCTGGTCAGATGTCATCTACCCCAGCTGTTGCATTTCTGCCTCTTTTTGGTGGCTTTTTCTTTGCATATTTGCCCATCGCCATGGACTTTATCGACGTTGCAGCCCAACAATTGAAAGAGGTGTCACTTTCGTCGATTTGATCTAAGATTGAATCTGACATCGCTTTTGATCTCTTCGGGCTTTTTAACCACGACCCAAGGTAAGCAGTTCCAACAGTGTTTTTGAATTTGAATGATACAACTGATTCTCTCTCTCTCTCCTCCTCATCTCTCTCTCTCTCTCTCTCTCTCTATATATATATATATATATATACTTGTTTTACAAGAACCAACGGGCATTCCTCGAAAACGAATCGCCACATATGCTTCATTATTGAGCAAATAGAGTTGCATTAAACAAAGCTTCTTTACATCAGCTTGGAGTATGCTGAGCGTAATCGACCACCATGAACTAGTGTGCAATATTTCGACGAATTCCGTTACGATTCCGTTAAAGGGGTATCTATTTATTGTATTCGAATATGTCAGAACTGTACGGGCAAACGAACTCGAAAAAATGCCACAGTTCCGTGGTGCACTTGAATTCTGTGCTTGGTAATTTTAAGCAATCACAAACGAGCATTTGTTTTTGGCCAAAAGGCTCACATCTAAAACATTTCCGATCAAAGGCGAAACATTTATATATCGGGGAAGGTCTGATCGAGGTTAGTCGGAAAGGATCTTACTAGACACGGAAGCCGTTTTAGTTAACGGGAGTGGAAGGGGGATGTTGCGTGCGGTTGAAGAGAAGCGGATCGATTGTAGACTAAGATGTGGTAAACGTGTAAGTCACGAACGATGCCATGTTGTTTGCAATGTGCGCATTGCTCACCACAATATTCAATAACCGCGCCAACATTATCACCGACAGTGGCAACCCTCATCATTGCAGTCAGCTAAATCTGCTGTAGCAACAGGTGCAAGAGCTTTTCTGCGCAGACACTGCCGACGACTGCCTTTCACCGTTGCTGTAACATATTTGTTTGCCCGTATTTCACCCGTAAGGCGGGAACGGTTCTTGCGCTTCGCCACGAAAGTAGGAATGTCTATCGAGACACCTATCTGCTTTAGTGGATGGTGTATGAGTTTCCCCGATATTAAAACATTTTTACGTGTTTATTTATACCTTCCATCAAAACATCTGTGAATCTATCTACTTAGTGCAAACGCGCCAATAGCGTCCATATGTAACTTAACCTGGTCGAAGTTGTAATCGTAGACGTATTATTGGCGTGTCGCTGCTCCCCAAGGAGTTTACTCTGATTTTAACAGGGTCAATAATACCTCACTTGAATGACAGTGTTCAGCTGGGTCACCTCTATGGTGACTGTCCTCATACTTTCTGATTATCTACCTCGAACGGCTAAGTGTGAGCTTGTGGTACTTACCGACCCTTACAATACACAGTATACAGGACTTACAGTATACCTGTATGGTATATGGGTGGAGGTAAATGGACTAATTAAAAAATAAATAGTTTGCCCTAGCTATAAAAGAAAACAGAATCAAGCCTAGTTACATCGCATTGATGCTAGTGATTGCTATTGTGCAGTTTCGTTTTCGAGTACGCCCGTTGACATTCCTTTGCTTCTTAGAATAAAATCTATTTGGCAAATATCTTGTATGTATTTGTTTACTTCCCGAAGACGTTATCTAACCTAACATATTTTACAGATGACTGATTGTCGGTCCGGGTCGCATCCGGGTCTGGGAGATGAACTTCATTCGACATCATCGTCATCGGCCATATAGACTGCATGTGTGTGTGTGTGCACATGTGTTTGCCTTTTGGGGCAGCAGACTTCTGTATTTTCGCCGAACCGTCGACATTTTTTTGGCATCTTATTCGAGTCGGTCTTCTACCCCGCTTAGCTTATCACCACCATCACCGATTTCGGCATAATGGCCGCGACTTCATGTTGAGTGAAGAAGAAAATGTCGCATCTCCACGACAGAATACTCGACGTAATTCCTCTGCAGTGGCACCAGCGGGCATCAGCTCGCCTGTGTCACTACGTTTCGTGAACGCACAGGTTGGTTCTGTCCAATGTGAACTTGGCTACCTATAACATTACATATATTGACATTACAAGACGCAGTAATATTGCTATCGTTGCTTGTAGTTGTCGTTGTTGTTGTTATTGTTGTTGTTGTTGTTGTAGTGTTATGATTCTCGTTGTCATGCGATTTCTGTTGCAGTCCTGTTCTGTCCTGTTGCGGCTGCTGCTGCTGCTGCTGTACCTGTAGCTACAGCGGTTGTTATTGAGTGTCGTTTGTGCTTTTGGATAGTTTGCGTGTCGTTTCAGCGCCAAGATGGTATGATCATCATATGAAAATCAGATTGTCAGGATGGTATGTGCGCTCCGCACTTGGCCTACCATGGTGGCGCAGCCATTCGAACACATCTCGGCGGCGAGGCTGGGGCTGCACGCAAGGCATCCCAGTGGTTTCTGCGAGTTAGGAAGAAAAACGTGCCCGCGCTATACCTGTTCATCCGTTCGTTATCCGCTGGCTTCACTCACCGTAGAGAGCACTTCACCGGCTGGCGATGTTCGAACCTGCGTCTCTCGCCGTGCCAAGGCAACAGGCGACAATGACGCCCAGAAAGAAAGACGCGTTCTTGTTCGTCTTCTGAGAAAGTTTGCCTCTTTACGCTCCTTTTACGTTGTTTTCGTTACAGTTATGATGATTAATTTGTCAATTTTATGTCATTCGAGTATCTACGTTTTTAAGTCATGATAGTAGTTCAAACTGTTCATTCTCAGTTCACTCTCGGCCCCACCTGTGCTTCCTATATATATATATATAGGCATGGGGGATAGACTCGCATTGCTGGTGTGATGATACTGAGTAACCTCTAGGTCCGTTTTATTCACTGGGCGTTGTATTCGGCATTCATCGTATTCGACTATCTATATGATTGTACACATGATATGTATATGAACATATAGCAATAGTAGGACTTACTTGCTAAAAGTTAATTAAAGCGTCGCACGCCAGTTACATTGTGGTGCTGGTGCTACGATTGTCCTCAATACCCTAACTATGCCAGGATAACTCTACACCGCCTCAAAAATATACAATATATATATATATATATATAGTGTCTGCTTGTCACCACTGACTACCCCTGCTACATTAACAAATATGTCTGTATAATTGTTCGTGTTGTATTTGATGCTTTTATCGCTGTTGTTGTTGCTTTTAGTTTTAAAAAAGCTTTGCCATAGTACGAGTAGAATTGACAGTCATGGTCATACCAGCTATATAACCGTGACAGTAACAAAAGTACTAATTTTAGAAGTAATGGTAATAATAACTTGAAAACGCTGTTTTTCTGAAAAACAAACGACGTTCGGTGTTTTCATTCCTTCCACAAACAACTGGTCTTCACTCCTGAAGCGAGCGATGACACAGGTTGTGACCGTCTCCCGAATATCATACTTCCGTTCTCACGAAGGTGAACGGAAGGCGGAAACAGCAGATTGATCTAATAATCATCCTCCGAAAGCCTCTCACGCACCTCAGGCGCGCTCCCACTGTTTTCTCCCGTCTCCAGTTATCTCCCGTAGAAGCTCGAAGTTGGCATGTTTGATTGTCACGAAGTCATAACTTTGCTATTATCCTCATTGCAACGTTTTGCAGCGTGAAGACGCACAATGTTGTCATCGCTCGCCTCAGGACTTTACGATATATATATATATATATATATATATATATATATATATATATATGTATTATTTTTTAAATAAAACAGTGATACAATGTTACTACTTACGTTTTTTTATATATCAGTGGCACAATGAAGTTGTCTATTGTTAGCATGTAGACGTAGTTAGGCAATCGTTATAAGCATATAGGCGCGTATATATTCACACCTTGTTACTTGGGCGTGGTGTATACAGTGGATTTCGAATGATTGTCCCTTTCTTTGCTACACTAACAATAAACTCTTATTTCAGAGACGCCGTTAAGGTTGACACACGCAGCGTGGTACCAGTTGAGTGAGGCATGTCCTATCCCAAGATTGACGCTAGTTCGCTACAGCACGCTGTTGTCAAGACGTATTTGTATATGTGCATCTCAGATGTGCCCAATTAATTTGTGCGTGCCTCGTATATATATATATATACAAAATAATTCGGCGTAAATGTCTGTGTGTGTGTCCGCGTGCACCTTCGCGTGCCGTATAATGTATTGAGTGTGCAATGCGTTGATCACTTCTTTGCTCGTCATCCGTGTCTGAAACGCTCCCATATCGAAACAATCTCGCTTGAACTTGAGTTAAACGAACGATAACTACTACCCAGTCGTCAACACGGCGAGTGACTAACTTAACGATGATAAGCTAACTTGAGTTGGTTATGCGTGCGTTTCCTTCCCTCTGTGTTCGCAACGTGTCGTCCTAAGAGTGACAGTAGCACGCGTTCAATTGCCGTTACACTGTAGAGATACATTTTTTGTGCGTTAGTACGTTAGAAGCAAGCTGCAATGCACTAGCATCGCGACCGCGGGAAGAGGAACGCTTGCCGACCCGGATAAACGTAAACCATGCATCGCCGCGAGATGAGAGTGAAACTAAACAGATTGTGCAAATAAATTCACTGCCGGTGTGGTGTGATGAGAGAAGTGTGTAGTTTGTTGTGATTGCCGTGTATATTCGAGCCGAATGTATACGCTCGTTCAGTGTATCTCTCTCTGTTTGAATTACCTACTCGTTGTTGTACCGTTATTATCTTGTCGTTTATGCAATGTGTGCCACGATAACAACAACAATACTGCTACCTAGTACGGTCCCATTTAGTATACTACTACTAATAATAATAACAACAACAACTATAACCATAACAGTGGCTGTGGTCAGGTGTTGTGTTTTATGAAATAATTCCTATAGATAGATTGACGTCTTAATAAAAAAAAAAACGTATAATAGTGATGGCCGATATTAAGGACTTGTAAGTTCCAAAAAAAAAATACACGATCTCCATGTCGGCAGATGCATCGGATTTTCTGGTGAGCGCCTGGAGCAATGCAATATAATACTACTGGTGGATTCATTTATGAATTGATTGGACTGCTTTAACTGCTGACTAACCGAGCGTGCAAGTGAGGGTGAGATCAAATCCTAACAACAACAGCAACAACAACAACAACAACATCAGACCATCGAATAATCTAGATTGAACACCAAAGCAAAGTGGGGTGGGGGCGAGCGAGCGAGGGTATCCAGCTGGACTGAGGATTCGGATAGATGCTGGATGAAGGCAGCAGGCTCTTGGTGGTAATTTTATTCATCAATTCATATTACAGTTTTGTGTGAGTAAACGTGTTAACTTTCATGATTTTACGTATAAGTTCAATACGTATAGTAATAATAATAATAATAGTGATAACTATAACAACAACAATCAGACATACGACTCATTATTACATGCTCTTTATATATATTTATATATATAGCGCTCATAGCGTTGCTTCCGACCATCGGTCCGTTTTCTCCCATGTTTTTGCCCATGTGATGCTATGGTGACGTCGGGGGTTGTCGGCGGGCCCCGTTCAGTCTGGTGGTCGCGCGACGCCACCAGTGAAGATGCGCGACCACTTTCGTTCTCTTGCGGAATTTCTCTCTCTCTCTCTCTCTCTTTCGCCATTTATCTCACTCACGCTCTCTTGCTCTATATGTCTGTCTTTCTATAAACGCTGCGGCAACAGAGTGATTACAAGATTGAGACAAAGTGAGATTGAGACAGTGTGGGGGAAGCAGCTGCCGAAAGATCGATTGGATCGATTGTTGTTGTTGATGTTGTCCTGTTGTTGTTGTTGTTGTTGTTGATGTTGTCCTGTTGTTGCTGTTGTTGTTGTTGATGTTGTCCTTGTTGTTGTTGATGTTGTTGTTGTCGTCGTCGTTGCTACAACAAAAACGACAACTCTGTTTGTTACGTCTGCTATTGCTGTAAGTGATGAGTACTTCTGCTATTACTTGTGCGACGACTACAACTTTTGCTACTACATTTACTACTACTTAATTACAACTACCACTACATTTGCTACTATTGCTGCTGCTGGTACTGCTACTACTACTACTACTACTACTACTCATTGATTGGTACTGCTGTTGATAATGATGAAGCCTTGAAAGTGAAGTGTCAACGCCGCCGCCGCCGCCGCTGCGCCCGAAGGGTGATCCTCGTTTTGTTGCTATTGTTACTGTTGTTGTTGTTGTATTGTCGCACTTTTGTGTGGGAGAGGTGCTATGGGGCTATGGGACTATGGAGGGGGGGTGGGGGGCTTTGATGGCCCTGCGGCCATCATGAGCGCGAGACAGTGCGGTGTTCAACGACGCGCTCGACTAGCGGTTGGTTTTATACTGAGACCACAACCACTACCACTACTACTACTACTACTGCTACTACTAGTTCTGCTACTACTTTTGCTACTACTTTTACTAGCGTACGGCTGGCTACTACTGAATGTTGTTACTACAAGCCATATGCTGCTACAGTTGATACTGGTACCGCTGCTATTACAATTACTACTACTACTACTACGGATTGGTACTGGCCGCTGCTGCTGTTGCTACTACTGCCGCTGGTGATGATGATGATGATGCCGATGCAGTTACTTCTGCGTCGTCGTCGCCGCTGCTTCGGCGGCTGGTGCTGCTGTATCAGTAAGTAACTACAATTAACCAATTAATTTTAATGCTGGTGATGATGATGATGATGATGATGAAAATTGCGGTCAAATTGTCTTCATGGGTTCACGTTGACTTTACACAGATCTTTTGTTTGTATGGTCGATGTCGAATTGTGCAGGTGTTTTGTCGTTGCTTTTCTTGGTTTATGTGTACATTTGTATTATGGCGACGATTGTTGTTGTTGTTGTTGTTTATAACTTTGGTATCATACGTACTACTACCACTACTAACAAACAGTGTTGTAGGTGTGTGATCAATAAGAAATATCCTATGTTGATTTATTGATATAACTATCGTAACGGGGAAACCGTGTGTCAATTGCCCAAATGCGATATATGAGCTCTTCGAATCATATGCTTTGGGTCTAGGCAGTCTAAATTTGTTTCGAGTTACACACTGCTTATCGACACGGTCGCCATGTCGAACGTGCATTGATCGCGCTCGTATGTTGAATGTACTACTATCGGGTATTACATTCCAGCTCATGATATTACTATTATCAATAATTACTATTACACGATACGCCACTCGAATTCAAGTACTTGTCGTCTATAACTCGACGCGCGCCCCTCGTTTGTATCAGCCTATGTGTCTGAGTTATAGCCTTAGGTAAAACGGACAAGCAATGCTCGCTAACACAGACAACGCCAGCGTCTAATAAGAGTGCCTTTATTCGTATGATTGTTGCGTTATGTCTACGTGTGATGTGTTGTTCGGTTTCGTAATGCTGGCGAGGTCGATTTCCCCCGCCCCCTCTAGATAAAAAAAAAACTAGATAAAAAAAAGAGATCGCAAGACTGACGCAGACTTTTCTGTCTCTCGTCTCGATTCTGAGTGCCCCATCTAACGGCGTCGCTTGTGCGCTATTGCAGACTCAGAAGCGCTGCTTCAGGCTGATTCTGCGCAACAGTGAACTGACGGCTACGCCCCTCGCGGCGGCGGCCGCAGCAGCCGCCCTTATGGCGAATCATGCCTGGCGCTGGATCGGCAGGTGTTGGCGTCGGTGGACCTCAGGTGGCCGCCCGAACGCTGGGGGCGCTGGGCGGTCTCTCGTCGGCTCTGTCGGCGGGAGCAGTTCACCTGCCCTTCGGTCGCCACCCAGCTGCGTACGCTTTCCAACAACGATCCACATCAGCATCACGATCATCATCAGCAGCAAGCAGCATCATCATCACCATCACCATCAGCAGCAGCGACAGCATCACCATCATCTGTCGATAATGGCCAACTCGGTACTGCCCCACGACCTGCCGATGGATCTCCAGCACAAGCCTGGACTGCTATCCGCGGCTGGACTGCCGGCGGTCTCCATCATGTCGACACCCCCACCGGCTACCCCGCCGACGTTGGGGGGCGCACGCTCCTCGGGCTCGCCATCCATGTCGTCAATGATACCATTGTCGTCGTCGGCGTCGGCATCGTCATTGACATCGACATCGACATCGACATCATCATCAGCAGCGGCGGTTGCCGCCGCCGCGTCTCTGGCGCTGCAGTCGTTCAGCGCTAAGTTTCCGCTTCTGGCCGGCGGGGGTAGTCGGGCAACCCGATTGCCATCGTCATCATCTTCATCGTCGCCTTCGTCATCAGCTGCTGCTGTTGCGGCTGCAGCTGCTGCTGGGGCGACGGCGACGACGACACTAACAGCAGCTTCAGGGGCTTTGTTGTCCGTCCAGCGTTCGGCGAGGCAGTACACGATGAGCGCGTTTCCGGGCACGTCGAGCTCGCGCGTCACGACGGCCGGCTCCGAGCAGATCCAGGTGCATCGTCAGGCGGACGGCAGCCTCGCGTACAGCTGCGACTTTTGCGGCTTCATGTCGAACAATCGGCACACGATCCTGCGGCATCGACGGACGCACACCGGCGAGCGGCCGTACGCGTGCACGCTGTGCAGCTACAAGGCTATCCAGATGTGGAACCTCGAGCAGCACATCAAGCGCAGACATCCACACGCTGCGCCGCCCTCGGGCACGAGGGCGCGACGAGAGGCGGTAGCGGCTGCCGTGGCATCAGCCGCCGCTACTGCTGCTGCTGCTGCCGCTGCGGCAGCAGCAGCAGCAGGGGCATCATCGGCTGGGGCAACACCAGCCGCGTCTAGTGGCGTCGGCACCCCCGACCGAGATCCGGACTCTCCGTCGGATACAGCTGCACTGGTACGACGGCACGAGCAGCAAGAGACTCGCGACGACGACGACGATGAGGACAACAACGACGATGGAAACAACAACAATGACGACAACAACAACGACGACGCCGACGACAACAACAACAACAACATCAAAAACGACGACGACGATGATGATGACGGTGATGGTGACGATGATGATGACGGTGATGAGGAACTGCTTCTGCAACAACAACAACAACGGCGCCGGCAACAACAGCAGCAGCAGCACCTCAATCATCAGCAGACAATGGCAGCAGCGGCTGCCTTTTTTAGGGCTCTGCCGCCTCCACAGTGATTTGGGTCGCTGAAATCGCCGCCCCCGCGGTGACGTGTCACGAGAGGGAGAGACAGAGAGAGAGAGAGAGATGGAAAGAAAAAGAGACGAGGTAGACGCGCGGGGGTGTAGAGTTTTCGGGTTGACCCTCAGCCAAGATTTAGCGTCTATGGAACCGTTTTTTACATTGCTTCGTCGACGGAGACGCGCGGGGGTGCGCGCGAAACTGCGACCGCCGGCTGATGGAGGATGGTCCATCGTCAATTTGATCGTCTTGCAATCTGATATGACGAGACCAGGCTAGCCTAGGACTAGGCTAGTAACTGGGTTGTAACTTTGTCGATACCAATATCACATCTCCGCATACAGGCGGCGGCAACAATGACGATTTCAGGTAGAAAGAAGATAGAAGTTGCACGCATAGTGTGTAGTATGCGGACAGAGCAGTGTGAAGACATCTTTCTTGGCGCTTGCCTAACGCAACTGCGTTTATGGCGTGGTTCTTACTTACGTTTTTTACACACACACACAACACCTAACAAATGACGTCTACGCATGACTTTTCTTACCTCATGTTACTGTCAACTTATATATAATATATGTGCCATGTTGCTGCTTCGGCAGCGTGCTCCGGTGACATCGAAACAATATACATAGGTAGCTGTAGTAGTAGTAAGAAGCTGAAATAGTAGCGGAGTAGATGATTCGATGATGTCTCTTCGTCCTCAAGAAGATAATTCCAGAGCTTTATCCGCAGTGAGGTCTATTGCAAAAGATGCCCGATTAGTCGGTTTCACATTGTTTTTAAACGATGTATTCTACGCGTACTCAGTAGTGTGTACCGATTTTTAGTTTACTTCGGTATCGACAGGCATATATATATACATCTATTTTCTGAATGCCAGTTAATGAACTCATGTACCTGTGGCCTCACTTTGAAGAAAGTGCGAATGTCTTAACGACGGGCCTCCGTAAAAATAGCTTTAATGTGGCTTATAAGCAGTTAATGCCCACAGAGATTATAACACGTATATATATTCATATAATATATATACCAATTGATGCGAATATATTTATATATACGTATACATTATATTGCTATAATATATATATATACCTACCGTACACTCCAACATTAGTCTGTTGTAACGATGCTTGAAGTGACATTCGAGTCATTGACTAATAGCTTTATTATTAACCACGCGTGTGTCTAACTGGTGTACTGGCCTTTTATAAGGTCGACTAATGGCGGCTGCGACGCCGTCAATAGCTTTATATTCTAATAGCTTTATATTTTCGAAGCGAACCACTTGCTGGTTCTTGCTCAGTTTGGGCTCAATCATATGTACATCACTATCGTGCCATAGCAAGAGTGAAGATATGACGAGATTCAATTCCTCGTTAGAAAGTTCAATATTTTTACACTTTTTTTACATATACACTATATATATATATATATATATATATATATATATATCCACCAGTCCGGTCAATTTATGCCGATGATAATGACTCATAGGTGACGAGGAATTCGGAAGAAAAGCTTTCGTGAAGCCAGAGACGTATAAAAATATATAAGGCGTTCCATTTACTTTTGAATGAAGATTCAAATATATATTCAAATATATGTGCGACGGGTCCAATTAGATCCCGTAGTCGAGCGTTGGGGCCAGCTATTATGCGATCACTAATAAGTCGTATTTTGCCACTACTCGACTGGGTCACAGCAATACGCAGCTCGTTTAGTAGAACGCGGCAATCCAGCTATGCAGGATTCCGACATATCGGCCAATCGACTTGATTCGTTCGGAGAGAGGCTAACGCAGGCTCATCCATCGTTCAACTATAAGAGCGTACATACTAGCTTTATTTTCTAGTACACATATCTATGTTTTTCCTTTTTTTTCCTTACAAAGAGCACGCAAACAACTTTTACACCTTCTAAGATATTCAATAAAGTAACTATCGCTTATTATTAACCAATGTCGATCTGTATTTATTGAACTCGAAAGTAACCGCTAAAACGATGTTGATCTGTCTAGACAAAAGCCAGCTTGTTTGTTTGCCACCTGGAATGCATGGCTGCAAGTTACGTCTAACTTATATATATATATATATATATATATATATATATATATAAGTTGGAGTATAGACGATTTTACCATGGGCGGGGACAAGCAGCACCGTACGACGCATTATCGTCACCGAGGACATGGTTATCTCGACCTGGTGTGGGGCCCATCAGTAAAAGCAACCTGACTTGTTTCTCAAGGATTTAGCTAAACGTATTCCGGAGGTCGACGCGAGGCGACACAGTTTTTAAGGCGGATGCTGTGCCTAGGCGAGGGACGTGGCTTTCATTGTGGCTGTCATCGGCTGAGCTAGTGAACAATGAAGGTCCAGCAGACGTTCACATTTCACACTTCCAACAACAATAATAATAATAATAATAATAATAATAATAATAATAATAAAAAGAATAATACATGAAGCGTAATATTGTGTTAGTAGGTGTCCAGATGGACGAACGTTTACTAATCCTACGATTGATTGGTAGTTAGCTGAGCTCGATTGGTCCGTCGATGGATGGCGAAAATGCGAATGCTTTGCTATGAACGAACGCTATGTTTCAGGACGTCCAGCAGTGACAACGTCGGTGGCGGTGGGTCCGCAGGACTTTGCGGTCAAGCCGATCCTGCTGCAGGCTCGGGACGATGAACATGCGTACAGTGCTACAGCAGCGGGGCAGCAGCTGCCTTACGGCAGCAACATTAACAACATCAAAAACAACAACAACAACAATAACGATGTCGACAACGAGAGGGCCAATTCGAAGCCGGAAGGGCCGCATCATTTCGCTGCAGCTCGTCACAAACAGCCACCACCACAGCTAACACCTGCAGGACGAACAGCAGCAGCCCCTCAGCGGCGTCATCACAGTGAACCCCAGACAACAACGCAATCCCAAAATGACGAAGAACAGCGACAACCACAGACATTACATCCGGAAGTACAACTTAGCAAACGGTTTACGCGCTGTGCAACTTCTCTATCCGAGAAGAGGTCACACCAGCAGCAGCAGCAGCAGCAACAACACAACCACAACAACACCAACCACAACAACAGCAACAGAAATCTTGCTATGACCACCGACAACAACAAAACAACATCATCAACACCAACACCAGGAAGAGCACGGACGTTTGTTTTGTAAGCAGGAGGAAGAGGTCGAGGAGGACCTATTGGCTTCGATAGCCCCCGTCGAGGTTCCGGGCTGCTCGGCGTCTGAAGCTCGCGACCTCGGTGAGGTGGACGGACATGACGGTGACGAGCTGAACAACGATCACCACGACCACATCGCTGCTCTGCCAGCAAATTGCGGCAACGCTGCGGGAGACGCGGGAGCGGCGGCCGATGAGAAGGATGAGAAGGAGGAGGAGGAGGAGGAGAAGGAGAAGCATTCGACGGCGACGCCCACGATGGCGATAGCGATGGTGGGCGGCTGTGCGGCTGCGAACGATGGCCTACGGTCGACGGCAGCAGGCCCTTTCGACGCGTCGTGTCCGGTGTGCGGCAAGCGATTCCAGCGTGTCGACAATCTTCGTCAGCACGTGAACGCCCACCTCGGGTTCCGGCCGTACTCATGTCGCCGATGTCCGTTTCGAACCACCCACCGGGTCTACCTTTGGCGGCACGAGCGACAGCACGAGATCGCCGGCGGCCGCTGCCTCATCTCGTGTCCGGCGTGCAGTACGATCTTTCGGTCGGAGCACGCGAGAGTGCAGCACGAGGGCCGGTGCTCGGCGGCGGCAGCGGCGAGATTGCTGCCGCCTCCCGGCGACGCCGCCGGAGACAGGGCCGGAGCCGTAGACAGATTTGGCCGTTGCGCAAGTAGTGGTCGCTTGCAATAGCTCGAAACCGAACCTGAGAATGTTTAAGTGACTAAAAGTGTGGTAAATAGTGAAAAGTGCCCAATGAAAGAAAGAGAAGTATAACACGAAGGAAAAACAGAACGATTCGAAAGAAAAGCAGAAGGACGCATATCGTTGAGGATCGCTTCTCGATCGGTTGGTCGTTGATCTCATGTTTAGTTTACAATCTTCTCTCTCTCTCTCCCTCTGTGATTCAGCACAGTACCAGTACAGTGGGCATTAAATATATATATATATATATATATATATATATATATATAGACAATTTATTAAGAATACCGATGGAGCGACATTGTCTCCTGAGAACGTGTGCACTGGGAATATTACTCTATCTCGTATAGAGTGGGTTGGCACCACTTATATATATGGCGCTGGGCAGCGCAAGCTTATCTAGAGGTCAAGTAGATTGTTTTTTAACGAGTTAAGTTATGTTTGATAAAAGCGGCCAAGTTATGTTATGAATTCGCTTCGCTTATACACGGAGTTCCTTGTGTTAACTCAGCAGTACTGATTCATCTAACAGGGCTTGCTGTTAGCGTAACATATATGTATATTACCACGACATCAACACGAAATGTGAGATCGAGGCCGACAAGCGATACGACCAGACTCGAAACATCAACTTGCAAAGCGCAGCATGAAAACAAATACAAGCGCCAGCCTGCGCTATCCGGATGTACGACTAGTGACGATGTTTCGCTCTTGTTGATGCTGAGGGGTTTGTGTGTGTGTTCATTATCGCACTAGTCATGCAAAGCTTTGTACAAAGAAGCACACACCTCTACCCTCTCTTTATATATATATATATATATATATATATACGTAGAGTTTAAGGTGTGTGTTTATTATCAACACTAGTCATTCAAGGCTTTGTACAAACAGGTACATACTTTCGAGTACACATATGCATATATATATATATATATATATATATATTATATATACGGAACAGTATCATAAGTAACAAAATCATGTTGTTGTATATAGAAAACAAGTGCATACGATGCAAATAACTAGTGAACTAAGGCGATAGTTGTCGGTGACGAAACAGGTGTTGCGTTAGCTCCCGAGACATAGTGTCGCTACCACGTTTTGAATCATAACATTGTCGTGAGCTGCGGCACGGCGAATACGACGTGATTCATAAGGCCAAGATGAGCCAGTCGACATGCTGACAAAAGGCAGTGTAATGTTCTCCCCCTCCACGGCCGCTTGAGAGTGAATTCGTCCTTTGGTTTTGTTCCATCCGACTTCGGAAGTCCATCCGCACGCAATAGTGGCGCAGGAAATTATCCATAACCGAAGTCGTCGCCGTCATCACCGTTTACAGGTTAAGAGTGTTTTGTTTAACATCCTAATTACAGCAGGCAACTCCTGCATAAGACATAAGGCCACTGCAGTAGGCGCTGTAGCCTGCGAATAGTCAATCACCTTAAGCCGTCACCTTAATCGCCGCCGCCGCCGCCATCATCATCATCTTCATTATCATCATCACCTCCAGGATGACATCGAAAGTGCGGCCTGCCGGCCTGCGGCGAATCGAGTCAAATCATGCAAACAAATCTAGCTAACGAATGATGAGTGTACGAGTGTTCAGAACCAAGTCAATAAAGACACACACTATTTAGTCCATCGCTATGGACGGTATCTGTTTAGTTCGAGCTGGCTGTCATCGTTATTTGCCTAATATATATGTATATATATATATATATATATATATATATTATATATTTATTTTATTTTGTTTTTTTCTGCAGAGGTCGAGTAAGACTGTCGAACGACTACTAACGGTTCATTTTCTTGCAGGTGGTGAGTGAGAAACCGAGTGATCAGTGAAATATAGAAGACGAAGAAGACAAGAGCATAGAGAGGAAAGAAAAGGAAACTCTATGTTTAGTGCCACTGCAGCTTCTGCTGGGTAGACGGTGGCAGTGCGATGCCGCGTCGTGACCGGAGAGCGCTAGCCGAGTTCAGCCGAGTGTCGCTATGAGAGGATCTCCTCTCATAGAGATGAAATTCCTGTTTGCTCGAATCCCTGTGTGTGTGTGCTTGCGTGCCATTTGCCGTGTGTTTTCTCCTTCTGGCGTGCTGTTGTTGTTATTGCTGTCGTGATGTGCTAACATCGGAATGTCGTTTTCTATTTCTCTCTCTCTCTCTCGTTCTTGCTCCATTTGACATTTTCTGTTCTGTCTTCGGTGGCGGCTGCTGCTGCTGCTGCGAGAGAACAGCTGCGTGTAAATGTGTGTCTGTGGAGTAGAACACAGCTGTTCGGGCTGTTCGAGCGTCGTTCGGATCCGAATAGTGAACGCGCGCGCCAAAATCGCCGCAAATTTTGCCACCAACTCGTCAAACGCCACTTCAATAATCGACCAGTGTTAGTTCGTCTATCAACAGCCTATTTATCGCATTCGGTTAGACAACGAAATACAGAAATAATGAAAACACCGTTGACGTTTGCGACTTACACGTTAGTTGGGAGTCACTTAGTTTGTTAGGTATAGAGTTAGTTAGACGAATCGCTATTGCCTACTATTTTTCTGATCGGTTACCTGTTGGTACACCGTACCGTATGACCGTAATGATTGAACTTGATTTACGTAAGAGTGATGACATCAGGACGAGAGCAACCACTGAACGGCGGCTTACAAGAAGCTCAAAAAACGTGGTCGGCGGTTCTCAGTGGTGCATCAGTGATGGTAATCGATGAATGAATCCATTGTTCACTGATTGATGGATCCATTGGATAAATCACTTTCATCAGCGCTCGCCTGATTCGATAACGAACGAACGAGCAGGCAAGCCGAAAAACAAGCAGACATACAGACAGACAGACGGAGTCACTCAACTCATCACTACTAACTACTAGACGCTGTTGTTTCGGGCGTTTCGGGTGCTGATGGAGCGCACCCCACGGCCCCGGGGGTACGGGGCTACTACGGCAGGTATTCTGCTCGAACTGAGTGTGGACAAACGACTGGTCAGTTCGTCCGCCTTCCTTCCAAAGGTGACCTGTTTGTTCGACTAGGGAGGTAGGAGGTTCCTCCCAACACCCCCCCCCGGTCGCTAACCACCAACACCAACCAAGATCTACCTACAGATCTCTTCAGATCACTCACACAGTCAGTTGTTTCTTCGTCCGCTCCGCCCGCCTCAGTTTCTCCGTTTTCGCGCGGCCGTCCATCCGTTTGCCTCGTGTGTTGTTAACCAGATCGTGTTTGCGTGTGCCGCGTGTTGTGTGTTGTGCTGTGATGATCATTGACTGAAGGTATGACTTGCCAGACTGGACGCGCAGTAAAACGGTGTGGCCAGAGATGGAAAGGAAGCATTTACATACACACACATATATATATATATATATATATATATATATATATATATATATATATATGTATATACACAGACAGAGAGAGAGAGAGATAGAGAGAACAATTGGAGTGCTCACTAACTTTCAAAACAAGCCCCGTAATGTGTCGTCGCTGTTCGTCGTCTACACCGCGTCGTCTATGGACGTCATGGCGGACGACGATGCTGCTGCTGTTGCTGTTGACGATGATGATGAGGAGACTCAACAATACCATCGCCATCATGATCATCATCATCATCATCGTCATCCTCGTGATGGTCAGCGACAGCACATCTTCATGATGATGATGATCACCGCCATCATCGCCAAGGGCATCATTGCCCCATCACGGCCAGGCATCATCGTTGCGCGGTGTTCCCCGCTGCTGCTGCTTGCTGCTGATACGGCCACTGCTGCATGTGGCGCCATCTGGCGGCCCCTCTAACAACTACATTCAACAACCGTGTGCGAGCGTGCCTGACTGACTGCATCTGTTTGTATCTCTCTTTTGCTGGTATCCCTGTCATCGATGTCGTTTTTTGTTGTTTTTGTTGTCGTTGATGTCGTTGTTTCTGCTGTTCTCGTTACGTTCGTTCCTGGGGGCTCTGATATGTTGCCGCACCATATCATCACATCGACCACACATCAACATCGCCACCACCGGCGGCCACTTCCAACCACCTCCTCTTCTACGACTACGACTTACGACGACGAATTCTACGGCCTTCAATACTCTCGAACTCCCGTGCTACGAACGTATGCGAATACGAATCATTGATCACCATCGCACATATTCACACACGCACACACACACACACTACACGGCCCGCCGATCATCCGTACATACAGTTATGGCCGGCGCGAGCAGCGGCGAGCTGGTAAGTGGCGACCTCGGGCCGTCCGGCCCTTGCGGCCCCGGCGGCGACGGTAGCATCGGCGGTAGTATCGGCGTGGACGGCGGTGAGGATGACGAAGACCAAGATCACGAGCATGATTTGGTTACTGGAGATCTCATCACGGCCGGAGACCTGATATCGGCTGGTGGACGCGGTGGCGCTGATGGTCAAGACGTTCATGAGGGCACGCTCCTCTCGCCGTCCGCTACTGGAAGCGGGGGCGCTGGCGGGGCGGCAGGCGGCATTGGTGGTAGCGGAGTCGTCGTCGTCGGCGACCTGGGCACGGCGGTCAACTCGTGTGCGCCCTACCTGTATCGCTGTGTGCACTGCCACTACCGGACGAACTACAAGCAGCGGCTGTTCGAGCACACGTCGACGCATCTCGGCGTCAAGCCGTACTCGTGCTCGATCTGCGGCTACAAGTACTCGAAGATGTCGAATCTGCGTCGGCACGTGCGCGAGGTGCACGAGGGCATCAAGCGGCCGACGCCACGCAAGGACGGCGTACGCAACTGTCCCGCGCAGAGCTCGAAGTTCGTCGACAAAGCCGCCCAGATGGCCTATCCGAGCAACCTGCTCAGCCTGCTCACGGCCACAGCGTCGGCGGGACCGACCAGCGCTGCTGCGGCAGCGGCGGCGGCGGCCGCCGCAGCTGCCGCCGCCTCATCAACAGCTGCGGGCGCCGGCGCCCTGCCCTCAACTCCGTCCAAGGACTACCATCATCATTCGCACCACCATTCGCACCATCAGCAGCGCCATCATCACCACAGCAAGGACAATTAATTAGCTGCTACTACTATTACTACTACTACTAATTAATTCGAGGATGCTGATGATGACGATGGCGATGATGACGATGCTGATGGTGGTGACGATGACGACGCCGACGACGACGAGTTTGTACTAATCACGATGATGATGATGATGATGGAGGAGGAGGAGTTGAAAATGGAATGGAGACATGAAAACCACATGGTCCACGTGGTCAACTCAAAAGACATTAGGTGCAATTATAACTAACTGATGACTGACTGGCTGGCAGGCTGTTAAGCATAGTCTTCCTTTATTTCTCTCTCTCTCTCTCGCGCGCGCGCCCTCTGTTTGTCTGTCTCCCTGTATCGGTGTAGGTGTGCCTTGATCGACTAGCTTAACTACTAGTTACTCTTCGTCTAGTATGGCCCCCCGATCACGGCAGCTGCCTGTAGTGGTTGGTAGTCGTCTGTTTGTTGTTACAACGAGTTCTGCCACACATTTCGGCTTCTTCTGCTACCAGGGATTTGTTCTGTGCTTAGTCCATAGCCCATTCACGTTCCACAAGGCAGGATGTCAGGCCTTAGATGCGGTGGCCACCACAATCGCCAGTCGATGAGAAGAAGAAGAAGAAGACGAGGAAGAAAAAGACGAGGAAGAAGAAGAAGAAGAAAAAGGAAAAAGAGCTAGATCCAGCTGCTGTTGATGTTGATGTGATTGTTGTTCTGGTCGACGCGTGGCAGCAGCTTTTTCTCTCAGCAGGCTTTTTGGCGCGAGCGACAGAAACGACGCCGATACGGAAGTCGACAGGCCGAAACAGGGGAAAAAACAAGAACCAGAAACAGAGCGCAACACACGAGACAAGAAAGACTAGTTTTGCCGCCGCCGCCGGCTACGACGACGAAGGACATTTGTGGAGCTGTAAAGCTGTCGACCCTGAGTTGTGGTGGTTGAGCTGTCATTGCTGCTACTAAATGTGTGTGTGATAGTGGTAGGAATCTGCAAGTCCGAATTTGCTGCTGCACCTGTAGACACCCCCCGACAACAGCGTCGGCGGTGATGGCGGACGAGATGCAGAAAACCTAGTAGGATACATTGTTTCTATGCTGCTAGACCTAAGTTAGACAAGCAAGACCAGCAATACACACCCATACTATGGTTATTGTTGCTATGTTGTTGTTGTTGTTGCTGGTGCTGCTGCTGATGCTGCTATTGTTGTTGTTGTGATTATTGTTGTTGTTGCTGACTGACCAACTCGACATGTTGCTCTAGACGCAGGTTGTAGCAGGCACGTGGGCCCATTCACTTCGCCTGCCGCCAACAGAACTAGAATGTTAGAGACAAGTAGATGTAGAGAGAGGGAGTGTAAGCAACTTATATATATATATATATATATATATATATATATATGGTGGGGCGCCGAAATAGGCTGCTACTTCTAGTACAACTACCGCAATTACTATTTATTTACTAACCGCGATATACTTGGGGAAGGCTTTAAAAGCTTGAACTCAGTGACGTGCCACTGAACATGTTACTCAACAGAAGAAGACGACGATCTAGTCTAGACAAACTTCCCACCTGTGTGTATATTCAATTGACCTATTTATAATGAGGCAGCTATGCTAGCATAAACGATTTTCATTAATATATCATCTCTCGTACATAGCTAATATAATAGTCACTGCTGTTATTATTATTATTATTATTAATATTACTACTACTACTACTGTTACCGCTATTTATTAGTCACGTACAATATCTGTACTGTTATGGTGCCAAAAGAAGCATACGACAGACTAGTCCTGACCGTGCCGGCTGTTTTTGGTCGGCCGGCGCCAACGCCTTAACATACACAACAATACTACGTTTTAATCTAATAATAATGGCAAGCGTAGATTATATTTGTATTCTTACTTTATTCGTTATTACCGTAGTGAACGAAGTAGAATTGGCAACCAAAAACACTCATATTTATTGATTTTCTCCTCTCGTCCTAATCATACCTATATAGAGAGAGAGGTGGGAAATTCTATGTTTATTCAATGCAATTATTTATGATGATTCCCGAGCACGCGTATTGTTATTATTATTATTATTATTATTATTATTATTATTATTATTATTATTATTATTATTATTATTATTATTATTATTATTATTATTATCAACTTTATTTATAGACATGTCATTGCTAGGTAGATCGCAACTTATGTAGACGATTAAAAGACGTCGCTAGAGCACTTTGATCAAATGCAAACAAAGATCGCCGTTGTGTCTCTTAAGCGGCTGATCTTATGTCATCTTCGTTGATTTCACCTTTTATAGCCGTTAGCCCAGCGTCATCCGGGTAACGCAAACTAACACTGTTAGCTTCCATTATTATTATTATTACGATATACTTGTGGTCGACAGTGGCCCCTTTAACGGAGCTAGTAACTGTTGCGTGCCGTTCTGAATTTTACCGGTTAAAGGCATAGGGGGCAAAATACATAAACGGGGGGATGGGGAGAAAAAAGCTTTTCTCAGACGGCCGTGAACGTATGTCCGAGCGTTTCATGTCGAGAGTACGCCAGCATCTCTCTTCGAGACCTGTATGGTGAGCGCGCAAGGTCGTGGGCGTTTGACGTCTAACGGCGACCTGATGATTTTTTTTTGTGCTTATTCGCCACGTTGAGTGTTCGTAAGTATGTAGCACCACCGGGACACGTGGGTGCAAGAGATTCGTAAACCCTAACGTAAGAGAGGAGGGCTTATAGAAAGAAAAAAAAACAAGACCGATTGTGGTAAGGAAACGCTACGCGTTGGCGGGATGCCACAGTATGCCTTTTCCTTTAGGGTCTTACCGAACATCACGCCCGACGACTACTTCAACGACCCTTCTTAGGCAGGAAAATGGGGTACTCACCTTTGACCGCTGGCTCCCCCGGCGGCAGATAACGGCCAGGGAATGATGAATGCGTTCGTTTTGTTCATCGTGCCTTTTCGCGTTAAGTGGCAACAACACAACAACGGTTTGGCGGTTTTGTTTTCGAGTGTCGCCTGGTCGCCGTTTGGTTTGCCTCGTTCATGTTCGATAGGTAGCCCAGCTCTCATCCGATTGCCTCAGATCAGCCAAGAGCCGCGGCTTCTACGGGAGACTGAATAGCGAACTAACTTTCAATGGCGGGCAGAGTGGTGACATACATGTCAGCCCAGCCGACGACGTGTCTTCGATTGATTACTGTTAGTTCTAAATGTATGTTGTCGTTTTCACTCGTTCGTCGTTGGCGACGAGATCACGATAGTACAACTATATATATATATATATATATATATATATATATATATATATATATATATATATATATATATATATATATATATATACATTATATATATATATATATACATATACATTCATATTTATACATACACATATATGACGGCGCGGTCTACCTATATGTTTAGTCTAATAATATTAGTATGTGAAGAATAATATTACTTTACACGATTGTAACGATTATTCTATTTGGTAGCAGCAGAATTGGCAGCTTGATTGCGCGGCAGCTTAATTTTGTGTGAAATAACAGAAATAAAAAATAGATGGTAATACAAATACCAGTAAGGATGATAACTCAATAAGTAAATGAATAAGTAAATCAATCAATAAATGAGGTGACGTTTTCAAGAAACACAATGACTGTATGGTGTGTTCAATGGTGTTCGCCAGTGAGTGACAGACTGTGCTGCTTCTCTGTCCGATGCTCAGCAGCAGATGGACCGGCATCGGCACATGCGTGCTACAGTGCCGACAAGCTGAAATACCTAGCTGTTAGCTTAAGCTGGCAAGTACGGACTACGGATTTCGTTGGTTACGCTTAGTTGGTTACGTACGCAGCGATTCACGCAAGATCCAAACGATTAGTTGTGCTTATTGTGCTACATTGTGCAGCTCTCCTAGACTTACGCCAAAGCTGAGCCGGAATAGATACTCTAAAAAGCCGACCGGATCATAATCGCTGTCGGGTACTAAATTCCAACAAATTATATGCCGTTGGCGGGGTGGAATCGCATAGATGGCCGACAGCACACTGGCATGGGAGTTTGCGGGAGGATTGATTCCGGCGCGACACATCAATCAATCGCCGACGCCTTCGTCTTGTGTAGATGTTGCTTGAGATCTGCAGCTCTGGGCTAAGGTAATGATGCATAAATAAATGAATGGAAAAAAAAACCCGAATAGAAAAAAGCGACAACACTTACTGCTTGATTGTCGATATCTAACCTGTTCTCGTCGGTCGTCGTTGGCCAAGTTTTGACGTGTTAGTGCGTCGTGATACGTTCGAGCATTGTCTCGTGGACTAATCCGGCAGCTCCAGCTCAAGGCGGGTTGCATCTGGTTAATGGGTTAATGGGGGTGGTGGGGGATACGAAGGTGGTGGTGGTGATGATGATGATGATGTGATAAAGATTCGTAAATGGGCTTCATTGCGAGGAGGAGAACGACGGGGCGGAACAGGGTAGTTGATGGTAGCGGCGGCGGCGGCGGGTTATTCGTTGTTTGTTGCATTCATTCATTTATTCATTGCTTATTAACTGAACGGGGTGTCAGTCGTTTGGTCTAACCGCGGCGCCCCTTTCAGAGGAGGCGACAGCGACAGGCTCGGAGGCGGCGCTTACAGTAACGACAGCATCATCATCCTCACCATCATCATCATCATCATCAGCAACAACAACAACAACCGCTACAATATTGACATCAAAAACTACGACGACGACGACGTCAGCAACAGCAGCAACAACAACAACAATACCACCATCAACAACAACAACAGCATCAACAACAACACCGACGACAGCCACGACGACGAGTGCATCAACGCTCACAGCAGCGGGCTCTCCCCACACAAGCGCCAATTCGACGACAATTAATCCTCGCCGAGGCTCGGCGCGAATCAAAAGAACAATGACATCTGCAGCGGGAACATCCTCAGTATCATCATTATCATCCTCATCATGCTCATCCTCCTCCGCAGCAGCAGCATCATCACCATCATCTTCATCACTATTACTATTATTATCATCGTCATCATCATCCTCTGATAAGACGTTGCTAAAGGGTGCTGGGATCGCTCCCGCTGCTAGGAAAAACGGTCATGGTACTTCATCATCAGCATCAGCAGCGTCATCATCACTATCAGCATTTTCCTCCACCTCCTCCTTCTCAGCGTCGTCATCGTCGTCTTGTGTATCATCTGCGGGCGCTGGAAATCTTGTTGGCCTCGGCGGGCCCACGTCAGCGGCAGCTATGGCGGCGGGCAGCGGCAAGGCGGTGCCGACGATCGAGCACGTGTGCACGCTGTGCCACTTCTCGACCAAGTGCTCGCTCGACCTCAACGACCACCTCAAGCAGCACCTCAGCGACGGCGAGTGCGCGCCGCAGAAGTGCACGTTCTGCTCGCTGAAACTCGAAAGCCTCGAGGCGCTCTACGAGCACGTGGGCAGAGAGCACCAGCGCGAGAAGGAGTCGCTCACCCGCATGCTGACCGCGTTCAAGTGCAGCGTGTGCGGACTGCAGGCCGGCGACTACTCGACGTTGAGCGGCCACCTGTGTGCCGACGAGCTGATGGCTGCGGCGGCAGCAGCAGCTGCAGTAGCCGCCCACGTGGGCGGCACTGTGGGCGGCGGTGGCCTAGCTCGTTCGTCCGCAACGACGACGGCAACGACAACGGGCGGTGCGCCGCATCCATCGCCCCTAATGTCGGTCGGCCTTGATCTTTCGGAGCCAGTGCCCACGTCGGGCGTCTACCCGAACCCAGATAACCAGGCGGCGTTGTTCAACAGCGGCGGCCCTGGCACTGGATGCGGGGGTGGCGGTGGAGAAACAGCGGGTGGCACCGGTGGAACCCAGTACGCGTGCGACTTCTGCCCCTACATCACGTTCAACCTGGGCAGTTTCCATCGGCACCGTAACAAGCACAAGTCGGCGCCGGCAATCAAGTGCGTCTACTGCGGTCGGCCGATGATCTCGAAGTGCGCGTACGAGAGCCACGTGGCGAGGCAGCACGTCGAGTCGCTGCTCGGCATGATCCGACAGAACATGGAGGGTAAGGGCGTCCGTTGTATGTTCTGCGACGAGTTGTGCGCGCCGAAGCAGCTCAACAAGCATATCGATGTCGCCCACCAGAACGCCAAGAACTGCCTGCTCGACCGGAGCAAGGCGCAGAAGGTCTAAGCGGGCCAGGTTGAGGACGACCGCGTCGACTGTTTGACTCACACAGCGATGGGCGTAGCCGGTGCATTGCCGGCACCGTTTGCGAGCCTATTATTGCTACTACTACTACTACTACTACTACAGACCACCAGTTTTACCCCTCTAGTCGATCTACTCTCGTCTACACTGTTCTACTGCTCAATGTTGAATAAGCCACCAATCTCCACCAACATCGACGTTAACCAAACAACAAATCTATACGCGACGGCCGGCATGGGGTCAGGCGGTTTCTTGGCGGACTGCTGGTTCCATGAGGTCATGAGACGTTGATTGTCGGCGTCAACGTGAGCTCCAGTTATTACACACAGCTCCCCCACCACACAGGTACACCACACTACACACACCCACATGCATACTTTATCTGTCCTCAGTGATAGTAGTAGTAATAGTAGGACCACCAACGCAACGGCATGTCCTACTGGTTTTGTTTAAAACGAGTAGGACATACCGTTGAGTGGTGGGGCTCTTGGATGTGGTCATTTGCTTGATGGCTTTGGTTCTTGCTGCTCGAAATCACGGCTCCAGGCCAAAAAGCATCGTGGGTCGTCAAAAATGCCGCTTCATGACGCAGGGCTCTTCTTGAAATCCAACGGGTCACACACGCCATATATGAAGGACACGATGATAGAGTGGGGGCTACTGAGCAGATATGAGTAAGAGCAGATGTGAACGCTTGTCAACTCGTACACCACCTACACAAAACGACTGCGACAGATCCAACTACGCGGCCGTAGCGAAGCCACTGAAAGTTTATGTACTGGACGAAGCAACTGCATGTGCCTATGGAAAGGAAGAGATGGTTAAAGATTTGATTGGGGAGGAGGAAGAGCAGAAGGTGGAATGAGGAGAGAAAATAAGTTAAGGAAGAAAAGGAGCTATATATATATATATATAGCAAACAAGAATGCAACCGAGAGATCCAGAAACACAAAGTCAAACTTATAGATCGTTGATGGTGTGGCTAACACTCCAACAATCTCGTTACGATATTTCCTATGCGTATAAATCGTCCTAATGCTATTTTGCTATGATCGATCGCAGTTGACGCGACATCTCCTACTGTACACAATTGTTAGCGTTTCACGGTCCTCATTGTGACTGGAACTGACTGGCATTGATGTTACTGCTACTGGTAGCAGTAGTCTTGCTAATCATATTTATAGTGTCGATATGAGTTCTACTACTGTGTGTACATTGTTATCACTAGGAACTCACGAAGAGTTATGATACACCGATTGTATTGCAAACATAAACAGACACCACTATTACCTGTTTGAGCCCAATTCAGCCCTTAAGTCTTACAGCGTGTTGGCATTAGTGCATATATATATATATATATATATATATATATATATATGTGTGTGTGTAGACATATTGCTGAGTGCAAGCGACAAGAATGACCATATTTTTGAGCAGTGGGACTCAGTCTCCGAGCGAGTAAAAGAAGGAGCTAGGTTTAAGGTCGAATGCGGGATAGGAGAGAGGGAATTGAAGTTCAGATGATAGGCATAGGACAAGGATACATGACCGATTCATAGTTTACAGTGTTACACGTATTTGTATATATATATATATATATATATATATGTAAGCATGCCTCAAGTGAAGTGAAACGTCGAGCGCTATCTCAGCAAACAGCAGTTACGATAGAGTTGTATTCCACGGAGTGGCGCACGGAGCCAGCTTTTCGACAATCTAATGGTGCTTTTACGATGTTCTCTCTCGAGAGAGTCATAGAGTGATCTACTTGTTTATGGTCGTTGGTCTTGTATTAAGACTCATTAGACACAGGCCTTTCTTCATGCACAATTTCTGCAAAAAAGACCCAGCTATATATATATATATATATATATATATATATATGGCAGACTTCTAAATCGGTAAAACGTATATGGCCGTCCTTGAAGTCGTACCTTGAATAGGTCAATTGCAAAATCCCATACGCATATATCTGCTGTGCTTGTTACTCCCCCACCGAATGTGCATTGTATACTAAATATTCCCTATGGTATAACATGAATACAGTATATAGGGTTAGTATTATTACTATAACGTGTGTTTACGTGTACTGCAGTAGTATTATTATAATTATTATTGTTTTTCTGCTACTATTAGTTAAATACCAATGTGTAACGAAATCGATTTTGATGAAAAAGATGCTAGCATTCTTAATGGCACTCAATTCTTTACGGACATAGATCATATTGTATATTGTTACTACTATACTGATTAATAATATTATATAGTGGTATGCGTTCTGGTCCTAGTGTGTAAACAGAGACATGCTAACCAATTTTTACCACCAGTTATGTTATCTGAGTCTGTTAAACATAGCCATTCAATGTCAGTCGCATATTACAACTGATACCAACAACAACAAACACCCATGAGCATGTGTACTGATCATATGATTCAAATAAAGACGAATGCGTGCTTGTAAGCGCATCACTTCATGCTACGTGTCATCACCGGTTTTCGCTGTGAGAACGACGAACTTAAGGTTCCACGGTCCTCATGGAAGCTCACTGCTTCATGGTGTACCGAGCGGACTGTCGCCGATATATCGGACGTTGTCTACGCTGAATCTCGACCAGCTAGATAGCGTTTTCTGTCTATGTATGGTGCTTAGTTGACAAACTAGAGTACAAATGGCATAAGGCTATAGTCGAGGAACTCGAAGTAGTAATAAAATCTTGTTGGGCGATACAAGTTCGCCCAAGAGGCTTCGTTGGACCATCTATTGGGTTGGTTGAGATTTATTGCTGAAACGACATGAGGATCTTGAGTTGTTGAGTTGAGTCGAGGAATTAATACTTACTCACTGTCGGTTTGCTGCGAACTCGTTGTCTTCTTCTTGAAGAAAAAAAAATATGCAGCCCAATACAATGAGTCGTACTTAATTTAGATAAGTATAATATCTGTAGTGCTATATAGCTACAACGTGGGTTTACAGAAAAACGGTTATATTTACAATAAAAACGAGCTGCGACGAAATTCTCTCTAACCTATTAAAGCTTTCGAGTAAACACCAAAGAAGATTTTTTACAGCTTTAAGGAGAAAATAATGCAAGGAATTTGTCTTTTCACCCTTTATGCACAGGTGCAGCAAGAAAAGCTATAATATATATATATATATATATATATATATATATATATATGTGCACGTCGCACTATTAGTAGAGCAGAACCAGCAGCAGCAGCGGTGGCGGCGAGAGCCGAAGCAGGAAAGAGAAACGTTTTTTTCTTTTCGAGCGTACGAAATACAGTGCGTGAGTTTGCGGGTCAACGTTTCAGATGGCGGTCGAGGAAATGATCAGGACAGCGGCGGCGACGACGACGGCAACGACAACGACGACGGGAACGACTTCGAGCAGCGCGGCGCCGAAGACATGGTCGTGGTCGGCGGGACCGGCGGAGATGACTTCAACCCGTTCGAGCTGGACCAGGACAACGAGAGCGGGCTCTCGCCGAGCGTGCTTGCTCTGGCCGCCGAAGCAGTGGCGGCTGCAACAGCCGCATCGGCGCTCTATCTCTCGACAACGACGGCGGCAGGCGGCAACACAACGGCCGCGACTCCAACAACCGCTATCGCGACAATCTCAGGCGACCTCTCAGGAGCAGCAGCAGCGGGTCCGGCGGCGGACAGCGCCGACGCGTCGGAGTCGTTGATCGCCGCCCTGGCGGGCGCTGGCGGGTGCGGCGACATCGAGCAGCTGATGTTGGCCAGCTCCGGATGCGTCGGCGGGGGCGGGGGCGGCGTCGGCGACACCACGGCCACCGGCGTCGGCTATCGATGTGCGTCGTGCTCGTTCAAGTGCGACAGCCTGACGACGCTCCGCCTCCACGAGGACACGCATCACGGCGGATCTTCGCGGCCGTTCGCCTGCCATGTGTGCGACTACCGGGCCAAGGTGCGGTCGCACCTCACGTCGCACCTACGCACGCATACCGGCGACCGGCCGTTTTCGTGTCCGCACTGCGAGTTCACGGCGAAGCGGCCCAACCATCTCAAGATGCACATCGAAGTCAAGCATCCCGACGTGTCGACGACGAACGCCGGCGATTCTCACGGCGGCGAGACGACACCGGCACCCACCTAGCAGTCGGCCCCGCGGACGGCGACAGAGACTGGAGGAACTCTCGCAGTTTTGGCTGCCCAGGCAACCTCAGCAGCAGCAGCGCAAGCAGCACCAGCATCTGCATCAGCAGCAACAGCAGCAGCAACACTAGTTCCAATAACGACAACAACAACAAAAACAACAGCAGCAGCAGCCCGGTCATCCGGATCATCATCCGGGCGACCTCTCGAGGCGACGGAAATGCTCGCCGTTCGCGGCAAAATTCCTACCATACGACGTGGTCGTGGCGGTAGGGTAATCGTACCGTCAGCCCGGTGCAGAATGGTCATGATGTCGACCGCAGCAACAGCAACAACTGCAGCAACAACAGCAGCAGCAGCAACAAAAACAAAAATGCCGAGGAAGACAACGAGAGTGGCGGCAACAGCAGCGAAGAAGAGGAAAACAACGGTACGCCGCGATCAACCTTCAATTCAAGCCTTCACCGGAGAGAAGACCGGCTGCCCGAATAATGGAACGCAAGATGCTCAGTTGCCGCCGTTGGCCGGTTCCGTGCTGCCAGGGGGCGCCATGTTAGCGCAGCTGATGCCAACACAGTAGGGTGGCACGCATATCAGCGTGGCTGGTTGGCTAATACTATAGGCGGCGACAACATTGAGGAAGACGACGATGGTGTGACAACTTGGCTTGAAGGTGTCGCTCGAGAACTCGTTAGCTATTGGACGGACAACTGGTCGATGTCTCGTGTCGTATCGTATCGAGCGCTACTGCGCATATCGTCATAGTCAGACGGATTGCGTAGATATATACATATATATATATATATATATATATATATATATATATATATATATATATATAGATACATATATATAGGAAGGGAGAGAGAGAGAGAGAGAGAAGAAAGAGGATGAGAAATGAATTCATATTGCCACATCGGAGCGTGCCCCGTCGGTGGGCTCAACAACAGGATGTCCTTCCCTACCCTGCGTCGTCCTCCCAAGCGAGAGAAGCGAGCTGCGAGCAGAAGGCTGGCGACCTGTGTGATAGCCACACTGCGGCGTGGCGCACTGCACTGAGGTGGAATTTATTTAGAACCACTTGCTGTATCCAAAGAACGTTTCGTTACGTAATGTCACTCCGTGGCGCCGTCATTCATTCAACTGAGATAGATGAAAGCAGTCAGATGGATTATTCGTATGTCTTGTTCTGCTGCACACGATGTACTGTAGAATCATTCAGTAGTATATTTATATTGAGAGGTAGTCACAAGGCCATACTTTACACGCGACACGGTTCGTCAGCTCGCGCGAGTGTCATGATGGACTCCAACGGGACTAAGCTACTTTAGCAGAAATGAGAGTATATAGATTTTACAGTGAACTCTATATATATATATATATATATATATATATATATATATATATATATGATTACTATGTATACACACACACATATATAAATCATACATATATAATAATGCTAATGCTCACCACTATGATGAGGAGAGTTACAACAGCGATTATGTGGGCCCTTAGTATGACCAGTATTACTAGAATGATGATGACGATAATATTTATAATGATTACCATCAGTCAGGTGAATGGTAATTGCCCAGGCACTTTTGATGTAAATGCCCATATCTAAAACTAGCTAGTCGTTGGAAGCGAATACTCTCCCCGAACGTGATGTGTATCTTCAACTTGCATCCCTGTATAGGTGTTTACCTTAAACGCGTAGCGGAATTCACTGCATTATCATTGGACCGCTAATCAATTTGTTTTTTTCTATTGTGCCGTATTTTTGGGGGATGCACATTGTTTCACCGCGCTCTAGTTTGAATCCGTCTGAGCATTCCTTCTGTACTGTAAGTCAGTTTTGCTTTCTGCCTTCTTCTTCTACTGAAAGCTATTTATTCCCTTGTTTCGTTTAGCCCCGCCTTGAGACACACTGTATGTAGGTTTATTCGAACAGGGAAGGCCATTAGCTTGGCATGGTACCGTATTTATGTTGGACGCCGGCCCGATGCCGACTACTTTCAGCCGTATTTGCTGTCCACACCGATCGACCGACCGGCAACACAAATAATAACAAGTCTATATACTTCTAGTACTTCTACTACCACTGCTATTACCACTCCATTACAAACTATGATGACATCTATATATTAAATTTGAACTTATATATATATATATATATATATATATATATATATATATATATATATCTACATGAATAATGACGATCCATCATGGTAAGCTATGTAGTTTTCTAGGTGTGTAAGATTCTAGCTACAATGTCGAGGCTGAGGTCTGATTAAGTATATAATCGATGGAAGAGTACGAGCTGGCCTCGTCTGAGACACTCAGAGACTTAAGATCATCGTTCACGGGGCTAAACATTGGTCGTAGTATTACGCGATTGCAGTCGCGCTAATGATACGACACGATATCGTACTTGTTGTGAAATAAATACAGCCTTAGAAAAACCTCCCACTAGGTGTGTTTGTTTATGACCATAATAGCGGTTAATGGCCGTCCGCAGCAGATACAATTCATATATATATATATATATATATATATATATATATATATATATATATATATATATATATATATATTTATATATATATATAAGTCACCGGCGCCATGGTCAGTCCAGGATTGGCTCATTTCGCCAACGATCCCCCCACCACCCCCGCCGCATTGCTCCTTTGAATAAAAATTTAAGATCCCCCGCCTAGCTAGAATTCGCCCGACTTTTTATTTCCCGTGGTGTTTGTTATTCAGCATAGCGTCGATGCGACTAAGTGGCAATATGATGATATTAGGTTGTGGGGCCTTCTAGCACCTCAAAAGCGTCAGGTCATTTATACTGTCACATATACATATACGCGTGTACTTTTAAGGCGGAGGATACATATATATATATATATATATATATATATATATATATATATATATATATATGTATACTCATGTAGAAGGAGATTGGCCAATGCTTGTGCTGCTGCTGTAGTGCCGAATGCAAAACGACCGGCAAATAGAGTCAGCCGCGTACCTGAATGATTAGACGGCGATCGACGGATGAATCAGCGTCTGGGAGTATATACGCATATAGTATGATGCAATTCGCTACTTCGAGCTTTTCTGCCTGCTGTCGTCGTCTCAGCGTCAAGGTTTGTACACTGCTCTCTGCTCCAGTTCTCTCAGGCACGCAACGCACCTATTGTCCACTTTGTTCGAAATCGTCGTGCTTGCGAGGTGGTGGAGCTGACTGATTGATTCTTGATGAAGACGATGATGTTTGATGACATGATGTTTGATGAACTCGTCTAACACGTGTTTTTCTTTCAGGATACCGTCGTCGTCTGCTTCGTCGTCGTCGTCGTCGCCACCACCACCACAACCGCCATGTGTGATGCGCGTGATTGGTTGACCTTTGTGAGAGTGAATGGTTGATGATAATGGATGATGATGATGATGTCGGATTCGACTGTCTGGCCGTGGCCAGATAGAAGATGAGGGTGGCGTATGTGGTCCTTCGTCGACTCGTCGTATTCATCATCGTTCTCGTCTCCATGAGTTCCCGTTGCTACTACTTGCGTTTGGGCGTATCGAGATCATGTCGTCATGTGTGTTTTAGTGCCAATACTTTTGTTGTCTTCCCCCCTGCTTGCTCCCTCGTCATTCTATTGCTCTTTATCGATCACTATTTTCATCACTTGAAGCTCGCTCTTCATCGATTCTCCTTTCTTAAGACATTCCGGCCAGCCTCATTATTATTATTATTATTATTGTTACGAATCAGTATTGGATGCGGATGATGATGATGATGTGATCACGATACGACTCTGTGATCTGTACGTCGTTCAAAATCGAAATCATGGAGGCGTCGTCACGAAACGCACTTGGCACCAATCAAGAAGAATCACCCTCAGGCACACAGAGCACCCAGAGGACGGCACGCCAGAGTAGCTGGCGAAAACGCCAGCCGTGTCTTCGCCGAACTTCGCCTACCGCGCGAAGATGAAGATTGAGACTCTTCTTCTAAGGAGATATCGTCTTATCGTTTTGCTGTTTTAGCTGCGGCTGCCATGCTGATGGCCGCGATGGTGGATTGGTGGTGGTGGGAAAATCTTGGTGGGCGATCTTCTGAAACTGGAGACGATTCACGAGCCGCTGCCGCGCTGATCCTCGAATTAATGTGGTTTTCTTCCAACGCTGTCTTCTTCTGCTGCCTGATGATGATGATGATCATGAAGATGATGATGATAATGATGAAGCGCATGCTGCGATGTCTAAACGATACTTATCAAGTCGAGATCTTCCTTTATCTCTCTCTCTCTCTCTGTGTTTCTCTTTTGCTCTCTATATCTTTCTTGATCTTTCTGTCAGCGTACGATCTACGCCGCCGAGGATGCTACTGTATGCGCTTCCTGATCCGGCATTGGCGTCAGTACAGTATCGTTCGTTGGAGTAGCATGCCGTTCGTTGTATGTCATGTATGTCTAGGGGAGGTGGTCAGGCGGGCGTTCCGTGAAGGAAACGTAATTCGGCATTCTTCGTGGCCTACGGCAACTTTCGTACTCCGTAGGGGTGGTTTGCCCATTAGTCCGCCGGCCAGCCGGTCCGGGGGTGCGTGCGAATATTTCCTCAGGGAGTATGATGAATGCCGTGACGAATGATGAACTGAAGTGTATGTGAGTTACAACGTGGTGGACGCTTGAATGAAGTCTCAATGCAGTCTGCATGAGGACTAAGCGGCTACACGATGAATGTTGTTAATGTTGTTGTTGTTGTTGAACGAACGAATATATGAATGAATGAATGAAAAGGATGGTTCAATCGACCCATCAAAAAGTACGCATGTGACTGTGACTGACGACCTCGTCATTGATGACCCACAACAATAATGCAATCCGACCGGAGCAAGCGGAATGATTGTTGCTGCAATGATGAGGTGCGCGATGATGATGATGATTGCAAGGGCCGGCGGCGGTGGCGACGACGGCGTCGGCGGCGGCAGCGGCGGCGGTAGCAACAAAAACAACAACAGTGGCAGCAAAAAGCGGAAAGATAAACCTGTGCATCTTTTGCGCGCACGAAATTTCGTGTGCTCTCTGTGTGCTTCTCTCGTTTTGTGTATTCTTCTCGTTTTGTTTACGAGCTGTTTTAGGACTGGCCGGCTTATCATCGTCGTCGCTATCGCTGTCAATGATAGACGATACTTCTACTAGCGTTCTGCGTTCGACGACGTCCAAGGACACCATCATGGCGGGGGCGGGAGCGGCACGAGCCGTGACACCTGCCTTTGCGGCGGCTATGTCGGCCATGGACGACCTCGCTGCCACGGCCGGCGATCCGGAGCTCCGCAATCTGTCGTGCGTTCGCGTGGGCGCCCACGTCGCGATGTATCGCGGAGGCAGTGGTGGCGGAGGCGCAGCCGGAGGAGGAGGAGGAGGAGGCGGAGCAGGTGGGGGCGCTGGCGGGGGCGCGTCCGGTACCGGCTCCACTAATGGTGGTGGTGGGGTGCGGCTGGTGCAGGCTGGCGCCGGCGCTTCGGGCGGCGACAGCAACTCGCACACGTTATACATGTGCACACATCTCGGCTGCTCGTTTCGGACGTATTCGTACTCGACGAAGCTGCGCAACCACCTCGCCGAGCACTTCGGGGAGCGGCCGTTCATCTGCTGGTGACTGCGAGTACCGCAGTGAGCGGTTCGACTCGCTTCGCAAACACTGCCGCGTGCACACGGGTGCGTAGAACTGAGTTGACTGAGAGGTGTGAGCGAAAACATCGATCTTGGCGACGGCATAATACATGACTATTTAATAGAGCATTGTGCTAGTATATATACATATATATATATATATATACATATGTATAGTAAAGTGACCTTTATTTTTGTTTATGTCTGCACATACATACGTGCATCTAGGTGAACGTCCATACGCGTGCCCGGTGTGCGGCTACCGCTCGAAGACCAATTCGAATTTGCACGCGCACATCCGAACCAAACACAACATGCCCTCGGGTAAGGCCGAGCGTATGCCCAGCATTTGCGCTCAGTACGACACGGCGTCTGCAGGAGGCCATCAGCCGCAGCAGCAGCAGCAGCCTACAGGAGGAGGAGGATCGGCAATCGTGACCGGATCATCTGCGGCTGCTGCTGGAGGTGGCGGGGGTAGCGTAGCCAACCTCGCAGTAACTTCGACGACGCCGATGACAACTTTGGGTGGGGCGACGATGACTTCAACGACTTCGACCTCGGGCGCCGATGTCGCCAACATCATTAACATTAGCACGAGCGGAATCAGCAGCAGCGGCTCCACCGCTGCTACTATTCTGGCTGGTGGTGTTGGTGGCGGCAGCGGCAGTGGCGGTGAGGCTAGCGGATCTTCTCCCGAGAGCGGGCCTCGCTACCATGAAGTTCCACTCAGTCTCAACCCGCTACCTCTTTCACTGCCGCTTACGCTGTCTTTGGCCGCCTCGTTTCACCGCCAGGCTGGACAGGCCAATAATAATACTCCGACGGCAATATCGGATCGACAACCTATTGACTACTCGATGGGCATGTTCAGCAGTAGTCTCAACAGGACCAGCTCGATGTGAATGAACACTGCGTCGTGATCATAAAATCAATTAATCAATCAATCAATCAATCAATCACTAGGCCTTCACAGAGGCGCACTAAAAGAGGAAGACAGGAAGAGCTACTAAATACGATGACGGTGATATGTCATCTCATTCCATGCGTTACATCATACATTTACGTGCCAAGCCTCCAAAAACAGGGACAAAAAGACAACCTGTACTCGCCAACAAGTGTACAAACCTAAAGTGGACAGTGCGATAAACGGTACTATTAACTTCGTCGTCCAGCAGTTAGAGATCAAACGAAACAAACAAAGAAACAGAAGAAGAAGAAGAAGAAGAAGAAGACGAAGAAGAAGAAGAAGAAGAAGAAGAAGAAGAAGAAAGACAAGAAGAACATGTATATTACTCGTGCGGGGGGATAAGGCTTTCTTAGACTAATCTCGAAAATTTACAGCGAGGAAGGTTCGGCAATCAGTAACTACAACAAACACCACCTCTGGCATAGGCATTGCCGACAACGACCGTAAGAAACCGCAACCGTTACAACAGCTACAATCATCGGCTCGACTTGCACCGACATCGACCGAACCAGCTGTATATATTTGCGCGTAGCTGAATTAGTGCACCACACGTCGACGAAATGCACACACACGAGACACGCTTCGTTCCAACAGGGTCATATATATGTAACCAGCGACGAACGATCGCATCAGACGGGCGGGCGGGCGAACCAACCAACCAAACATTCCGATACGAAAGAGTCTGTTTTACTCTATTTATTCCTTGTAGCCATTGTTGTGTTGTGTTCCTAAGTTGTACTAAGTACTAGGGAGCAGTAGAAGTCGCAGCAGCAGCCGAGCAGCTTCTGTACTTCTTGTACGCTTTAACATGACGATTCTGCTTTAAACGGATACTCGGATAGCACACCGTTGCTGTTTGTACCTGCTCACAAAGGCGGCGTGGCGTGGCGTGGTACTCGTGACGGGCGGTCGTTTTCGGCCCGCTTCTGACCGCATATCGCACCTGCCTACGCTGCGATTGTGGCGGACGGAGCAAGAAGAACGGCGTTGCTATGATGAAGATATGACTTCATTGTGAACACATTGTGAGCTTTACTTATAGCGTCGATTTACGTTTCTGATCCATTGTCGCGAATGGATTGGGCTACATTCCAGCGTATCGGACTGCACCGCACCGGCTGGTCCACCCGAAGATGAGTGATAGAATTGCTGCTACTACAACCAGTGGCTGTAGTAGCAGCAGCAACAGCAACAGGACAACAACAAGAACAATAACAACAACAAGCTTGAACAAGCCACCGGATTTAGTGATTGAATCGAGGGTGGGCCACCGTTGCGAAGCCGATACGCGCCAGAGAGCTTTCTGTTTGAGTTATATGTATGTATATATATATGTATATATATATATATATATATATATATATATATATATATATATATGTATGTATATATATATGTATGTATATATATATATATATATATATATATATGTATATATATATATATATATATATATATGTATATATATATATATATATATATATATATATATATACATATGTATATATGTGTGTGGTTAAGAGAGATAGAGAGAGATATTATGTATGTTTGTGTATCGTTACAAACGTGTATGTTGGCGTTATGTTTTTGTTTGTTTATGTGATTGTTTTGTGTGTGTCTTTGTATGTAGCATCATCATCACCACAGTTCCTAACTAGAGTGAGCACACTGGGCGGCTCATCATGCTTTTGTAGGCCCGCCGCCGACCGTACGTAAGTTGCTGCAGGTTAAGCGGTCGAACTCGACGACGACAAAACTCGTTGAAGAGTTTGTTCTCATCGGAGTTTGTGGAGAGCGCCCTAAGCTAACGACGCTACTGTAACGAGCTGCTTCGGGTTCGCGCCATTTGTTGCTTTCAGAGCTAACTTTCAACGCGAGTCATATATATATATATATATATATATATATATATTGGTATCTGCCATAGCTCATGACTCTCACAATGATTAGTATTCTTATTATTCGAATATGTTTATTGACGCGATCCAACATGCAGCAGCAGCAGCACACGATGCATGTGCACTGCAAGTTGGATCGAAAATAAATTGACTGGCGCTCACAGACGATCAGAAATGCCGTCTCGTCGGGCGAGTTTACGGGACGGCAGGGTACTTCTTGACATGGGAATTCTATGTCATGTATGCGTGACATGACATGTTACGCGTACCAGTAGCGTCTCTACAGCGCGCAACGAGGCGGCATTGTTGTATCTTTTTTGCCCATCGCAAAATAGCACGCGGGCGGGGGCACAGGGGGGCACGTTTGCGTTTTCGCACGTGTGACTGAGGCGCACTGTGTTATCTAATGAGTCAGAGGACAGACATTTTCCTGCCAAGATGTTAGCTCGACATTGATTTGTTGGTCTCTTGGTTGATAGATGATAGTACTAGCCGACTTTGCCGACTATTTATTGTGATTGTATGCGACGAGGAAAACATGCGATCTGTTTCACCAGGGTATCTCATATTTCATTGTGTTGTTATCAGCGTCGATGATTCTCATCGTTGGTGAGAACACCTACACATGACGACGACGATGACGACGATAATGATGATCTCATTTACTGTCAAGCATATGCTTTCGTCTGCTCGAGGGGAACGAGATGCCGGAACGACCGTTCGACGCCAAAACCGTTCTCATCATTCCGTTTATTGATTGCTATTAGCCAACGGGCACACTTTTAGAGATGGCTATATTTTGTATTGCTGTGCTCCGGCTTCGGATCCGGCTGCTGCCGCCGCCGCTGATGCTGGTGATAGTGCATAACGGATGCCAGTAATGACGACTGCTATATATCTATCTGTAACGCGTCTATTAGGCATGTTTTTTCTCTCGAGAAGGAGAAGAAAAAGAACGACATGCTGTGGCCTTTCAGCTCGCGTACAGCACTAAGCCATATATATATATATATATATATATATATTGCAGCAGCAATCCCTATCTATATTTATTGAGCTGCTAAGATTTGGCGTGTTTTTTGCGCGCTTCCTTTCTATCAACAACGGCGCAGCAATTGGCGCAAACATTTGGCGGCCGCTTTAGCACGTGGCAGCACTGTTTCAGTAGTGTTTGCCACTATTGTGCTGGGGTGATTGGGGGGGGAGTGCAATTGCTTGAATTGAATAAGGGGTGACACGTGTTGTACTATGTTACTACGTACAACCCCAGCACCCCTGTAGCCCCTGCTCCTTCTGCCTTCGGTCGTAGACGTCTCTGGACCTGGCAGGACCTCCGACCGTACCGAATTGCTTGATTGACTTTCAGGTCGGGGTCACCTGTTCTATTCCGGCCTGCACAAACTTCGCGCAGATAGGCCGTAGAGCGTCGTGGGGGGCTGGTCGTCGTGCTGGAAGTGTTTTGCGCCGTTATGCTGCTGCCACATAAACGTACACAGTTTCCTCGTTCGCTCTGCTCACGAGCAACCAAAGATCGCACACCGAACTGGTGGCAGCCATGAACTCATCTCTATGATCTAGGAGGAGGAACACCCACCCACACATTCATGAATGGCCTGCTGGCCAAGCAATCAAAGTGATGATTTGCCTCGTAGCACACATATACAACTATACAGCTACAGTACAGGCGATGGAACGCAGTGAATGGAATGAGCGAATAATCAAAACCATATACAAATAATTATATTGTATTGTAATAAGGGCGCACGAGAAAATAGTGAGTATATATATATATATATATATATATATATATATATATACATATATCTATAATATATATATATATATATATATATATTGAGAGGAAGAGAGTACAGAGCGAAAAATCAAAATATATTTCATACAACAGTATCAAAAGAACTATATATTCTACTAATAAGATTGTACTGTGAATTCCGTATCTAGAAATGTAACCGTGACAGCATAGAACGACGTTGACGATGACGATGACGACGACAACAACAACAGCAGCAGCAACAAGATCAAAAACCACAACACTTGTGTACAATCAAGAGCAAACAATATATCTAAAACCAAACAAATAACCAAAAAAGTGTCGAGTAGGCATTGAGTAATAGAACTTTGCTACAGTTTACACGCGAATTTTTGCTACTACAGTGGTTGTGCCTTTTTGAGGGGTCGTGGCGTATCCTTTGGTCTAGGGGGTGACGTGGTGGCCGATACCGAGGGAGGGCGGGGGGTCACGTTTAAGCTCATCGGGTTTTTTAAAAACGACCTATATTAGCAGTGAGTACAAGGGAAGGATATTAAATCGGTGGTAGATGGTAGTGGTGGTGGTTGGTGAACGCGCGAAGCACGGTGTCTGTTAAGGCAATATAGTGCATGATACGGTGTCGTTTGTAGTCACAAACCTCGACCAAGTGTCAGAATCAAATTTACAATCTGGGCAACAGTCAAGATCAGACACGAAATAGAAAAAAAAATACAAGCAAAATAACCACAACGCGTCGACGAGAGCAGACCGAACGCATAGAGATAGAGAGGAGCGGAGAGCTCATCTTCAAGCGCTAACAGGTAGCATATTGTTTTGGTTTGCTACCTTGTGCAGATGTTTGAGGCATTTGTCAATAATTATTACTAAAGGCCTAATCCACCGACCGGGGTTGACTACCGACGTTACCTCGAACTCGACGTTACTTAGGACGTTACATTGGACGAATAATAAAACAGAACAAAAAATATTACGCGTTGCTCAGTATTGCGGGGCCACATCGAAAAACCAATGAATGGACCAATCATCTCTGTTTACAAACATTACGGCGACGTCGACTGTTACAACTACTATTACCACCACTACCACTATTTCTATTACTGTAACCATCCAATGTGGACTGTCGAATGAGCAGTACTTGAGAGTCGACAATGTTGTACAAACAAATAAATAAACAAAACGATCCATGACTATATTTATCACCTATAGGCATCCCTATACAACCACTGCTATACACGTTTACAGGAGCAGTACGGCAGTAAACCACAAAACAACAACAACAACACAGATAACAGACCACAACGACGACCACAACAAGCAGAACAAGAGTAAACAAGTAATTACAGCAACCTTTTTGTGCAACAGACATTCCAATCAAAATCTACTCAGTTATGATGACAATGATACTGTAACAATATTGCTATGTATGACTGATATGCCATCTATGATGATGATAATGATGATGATGATGATGATATGATAATGGAAAACAAAAATCATCATACTTAATAAGAATGATACAAGCTAAAATGACATAAAACATGATGATGAGGATGATGATGATAATGCTGATTATGACGATCGTGTACCTTCAGGCCAAATAAATTATACCGAGCAACTTGCATTCTACTCTATTTGGAAAAACGTACTTTGCTTCCTCTTTGTTGCCAGGTCTGCCAGGTCTACTGTTATCTCGGCTCGATGCTGACTAGGTCGACTCAATGCTTGTTGTACTTCTTCTTATTACCGTAGTATCTTATTTATGTGACATGTCTAGTTGTGTTTAGTGCAGTAGCTGGCACTCCACATTTATATATATATATATATATATTATATATATATATATATATATATATTAAGAAAAAAGGACAAGATAGAATTGCGTTTTTGAGCTTTACTAACTGAAGCTGTTCTTACAGGCGAAAGGTGGATACGAGAGCGCATCAGGAAGTTGTGTTGCTTCGTGAAGCTTTCCCTACAGACTGCTGCATTGTGTCGTGGCTGGCTGTGATGTTGTCGCTGTCTTTCTCGACTTTCTGTTTTTGTTGTTGTCGTCGTCGTCCTCGTCGTCGCTGTTGTTGTTGTTGTTTTTGTTGTTGTCGGACACGATGGGTACTCCTATCATGTCTGCCCTCCGCAGTCTGCTATTCCCCGTTTCCATTTCCGTTGTTTTCCTACCCTAGCGGGTGTGCATCCTTTACATGTCGTTTATTAGCCACACACAGTGCCAGCGAATCTAGCCGATTGTTTCTCCGCGGCAAGATTCACAAGTATTATGAATAATAATAATAATAATAATAATAATAATAATAATAATATTTGACGACAACAAATATAGTTACGTTACTTATAGTAGTAGGGGGTGGTCTCATGTCTTCTCACTCATGGTCGCTTGCTTATGTTCGACATTTGCTCATTTGCAAACATTGATCATAGTCGATCGCTTAATATGCTCTGCTGATTTTGGACCATATCGGCCGTTACGTTTACGACTCTCTGTATAGCTTGCCCTGTAGCTTGTTAATTGCGATTATTTTCTGCTTGACTGGCAGACTTTTCTTGTCGAGTGTATCAACAAGATCGTTCGTATGACGATGATGATACACGTACACTGCAATTTCACTTCAACTTGTGACACAACAATAAGTCAATTGGTGCAACGATACAGCTCATATATATATATTTATATATATATGCCAACTATATATATATATATACGCCGCTACTGCTGCTGCTGCTGCCGCCGCTGCCGCCGTTGGGATTGCCTCGGGGCCTTTCTGCGACTTGTTATGTCAATAAACGCTGAATAAAGTTACTTGCGTGCCTTCTGTTGGCGATAGGCGAATAGCGTTTGGGGCTATCGCTACATCACGATCATGATTGTGTCCAGTTATACATGTGTGACCTGTCTGTGGCTGCGCGAGAGTGCTATCATAACCTTCAAGCCTACCACCACCTGTCTGTCAACCCACGTTACCTGTCCTCGTTATGCAGTCTGTGTTGGTAGATTCAATCCGCATGGTTACTCACTGTCGTAGAAGCTGATCCTTGACATAACGCATATATATATATATATATATATATATTATGTGTTATATATTGCGTTTTGATACCATTAAGTGCGACGCTGAGTTTGGCTTAAACCTGCACACAGTTTATATATACAAATATACTTATATAGTATAATATATATGCTTATTACATGTGTCTGTACTCATATATATATAAGTATGGTGCTGTAACTACTGACTGACGACGGATTACGATCTACGACGAGATTACACCCTACCGAGCTATTTCGTAACTTTATTAACATACTGACTGGTTCAAATGGGCGCTACTAAATCATAATAATAATAATCATCATCATCATCATAATCAAACGTCTTAGTAACAAACGATACCCTATTGCACTTACACTTAGCGGCTTGCTACAATTAACCAGATGGACGTCTATCAGCGCATCAGCAACAGCGTTCAAAAGGATGCTGCCTATTCGTTTGCACATTTAAATTTGTCTACCTAGTTCAGTTGTTATAGTCGTTGTAGTTATTGGCATTGTTCGATTGGATGTTGTTGTTATTGCTATTCCTGTTATTATTATCATTATTATTATTATTATTCCTGTTCTCGTCGTCGTCGTCGTCGTTGTTGTTGTTGCTGTTGCTGCTGCTGCCACACTGTCGTTAACTGCGTATCTGTTAGGCGGGGCGAGCAGTAATTCACTAACGACAACTCTGCTTACAGGTCATCGAGAAGCGTCCATAACGGGGGGTTCAAAGCACGTGTGCAATTTCTGCGGCTACTCGACCGTCTACAAACACGTGCTGACCCACCACATCAGGACGCATACAGGTATATATAAAACAGACATACTCACGATATATATATATATATATATATATATATATATTATTATATATATATATATATATATATATATATATATACATATGGACGTAGGCTCTTCGTTTGTTTCAAGATTTCCTACTACTTCACAGAGAGAGAGAGAGATTAGACAACAATTAGAGGCGCAAGGTTCGAAATGACCCACATCTACATGTGCGCGTCCGTATCTCTGTGTGTGTGTTCGCGTCTGCCATGCATGCATTGTAGGTGAGAAGCCGTTCAAGTGTGACTTCTGCGACTACCGCGCCACGCAACGCTCGAACCTTCGAAAGCACATGGATCGACATCTTATGCCCGTCGTCCAGCAGTACGCGGCCATTGCCAATCAAGCGGCCCATGCGTTTCACTCTTCGCTGCAGCACGACTGAGGCTGGAGGCTGGAGGCTGGCACGCAACTGCCGACAGTCTGCCCCGAGCTGACCCGGCTGGCTACTACAATGGCTGCTACAGCCACTCTCCACTCCCCTATCCACTCCACTGCACTCTATACTCTACGGAGTGGAGAAAGAACAAAAAAAACAACAACCAGAACAGAGGCGGCAGTCAATCAACACTGCAGTGCAAGAGACGTAGCAGCCGTCGCAACAGCGTAACTAGCGATTGAGTGGTGGGTGAAGTGTTCCGTCTCTCAGACGACGACGCCGACATCTCAGACCTGTCAAGTCTCTGACCTCGAAGCCGACACGTTCAAGCAACAACGGCATTATCGTCCAAACGTGAATTTGTTCCTCCTCCACGCGTACTCTACTGAACAACAAGAACAACAACAACAACAGCGACGGCGACGACGACGACAACAACAACAACAGCAGCAGCATTATATGGCAACGAGAGTGGCAATAACGACAGTGTTAACAAAAAATGTATACCTTTCGCCGCGCCCCTCCTCGGGGACGACCTTTCTCTTCATCGACGCCCCCCCTCCCCTCCCCTCCCCGCCAGAGTCCATCTCCCACAAAACCGTAAAACCAAAACGACGAAACCGAATCGCACGTCGGACCTCAACAGTAGCGAAGAGTGGAGGATCACGGCACACCCGTCCTCCATTCGTCCTCAACGCTTGTTTCATCATTGATCGATTGATGACACTACTTCTTTTGTTTTGTACGTCCGATCTTCTATCATCGGTTGTCCTCGCGTTCTTCATCACAGGCGGAACAACGGCACGGAGCTTCATTTCGACCTCTACCGCCACCATCTTCATCATGATCATCACCATCATCATCATCGTCGTCGTCGTCATCATCATACCGGCGACAATTTTGAGACAGTGTCCCCCCCGGGAGAAGCGGGAACATACCTCGTCTGTTTTGACGTTGGTCTGCCTCTCTGTCTGAGCAGGTGGCGCCTTCAGTCAGTCAGGCAATCAATCAATCAATGCTTCAGTCAATCACTCAGGAATTGATTGATTGATTGAAGCACCCAGCCAGCAAATCAACTAATTAAGCCTTAGAAGCAGCGGCTGCTGCACGCAACACTATCGTTGTTAAGCTTTCGTTAAACGTCAAACCCCTTCTTTTTGACGGGGACCGGTGAAAACGGATTAACTACTGCAACACACACATTATATATATATATATATATATATATATATATACATATATAGCGAGAGAGAGAGAGATAGACGATGGAGAGAAAGGGGACAAAAATTGCGAACTACGGCAATTTACGGCCAAGGTTAGAGATGATAGGACTATAAATATGACGACTGTTTGGTATTGTTCGCAGCCTATGAAACTAGCTCGAGATGATGATTCGCCACTAGATGTGGTATAGTATGTTTACCTCTAACACCTATATATCCTGTCCCTTTTTGTTTCAGTCTACTTTCTAGTAAATCTTCCTCTCTCTACTATCCCTTCCAGACTCTCTCTCTCTCTCTTCTATATATATATATATATATATATATATATATATATACATACGTGTTGCAGCTGCTATCCTGAAACGATCAGCAATAATATACGACCGAATGTGAATAGGAACACTACTATAGGAAGAAAGTGAGGAATAGTAATATAATTGCGGTAATAATTATAATTCTATAACGAAATAATATATACATCCATGTGTATATATATATATATATATATATATATATATATATATATACCATATATGTGTCTGGCGCTCTCGGTAGCCGCCTCATTAGTCGCTTACGACGACTTAATGATTTGTTAGTCTGCGAGCTATCGAAACGCCTTGGGACGACAGCTGAGTTCCTATGATGGCAATTGTTAATAATGCCACATCGAGCACATTAAGCCGCACACAGCAGCACATCGACGGCCACAAAGCAAGAGAAGAGTGACAGAACTGATGAAGCGAGAAGTGTTTCGGAAACTCTTCACTCCGGAGCCAAACGTCTGCCGTCTCGTGGGCAGCAACGAATGAAAAGACGGACCGCCATCAGCTAGCGTCAAATCAGCCATCGCTGTACATACAGAGTGAGCACTCATTCACTCACTACACATGCATATGCACACGTTGTCTCTCTTCGGCAATGCAAACGAAGAAACGCAGAAGCGGTGCAGAGCCGTTGTTGCACATGGTGTTGAGGCTCTTAGCAATAATCGTTTAATGGATGGACAGCGCTGCTGCGGACAGTGATGCCAACAATGTTACCACCAGCCACACAGCAATAATTACAACAACCACAACAACACCAACCAACCAACAACAACATTAGTTAACCCGAAACACCACGCCAACTATGGTCACAAGTTGAGAGTTAGAAACACCAGTATGAATCGAATATACGATCTATATATATATAAGCGCATACAAATAAGCAGCTCAGCCTTCGTTTGACGGAGCCACTGAAGCTGTCTAATGTTAAATATGAACGTTACTAACGTCTGTTATGCAGTATATACTAACGTCTGATTATGACGACGACGACGACGACGACGAGAATGATTAGTTCAATTAGATGTGATAGTTATTATGAATATCATCAGTTGTATATATTTTCAGATATATACTCTGATGTATGCTACGCCATCATTTAATTACTCTTAATTACTCATATATATATATATATAGACTAACATCAGCGGGTACGAGGATACTATTCTGATTATTTTCTAGTAGCATCCGGGTTACTTCAGAGCGATTAGCATAAGTATTTTTATAGGCCCTACTATAATATATATATATATATATATATATATATATATATATATATATATATATATATACATGCATAACGCATATATGTACATATTGAGTGCATAGTAATGTCTAGCCGGTATGCTCTGCGAATTAGAAATGGAGTGAAGCGTTTTGGGGCTGCAGCGCCTGACCAGTAACCCGTTTTGTATGTACTCACACACTCGACTGTAGCGTGCCAAGTTTTTCCCTCGTCTCTTTTCTTTGTCGTTTTTTTTTCTGGTCTTTTTGTCTCTGCAGCTCGGGGACGCTTATAGGGTTTTTCAGCCACCGCCGCCTCTGCCGCCGCTGTCGTGAGCACTGTGGCCATCGCTACCCGCGCTGCTTCTCCCACCACCCGCGCTGGCACGAATCGGGCCAAATTTGTGATAAATCATCTTCATTGATTAGCAATAGAAGCAGCCGCAACATTAGCACTAGTAGTAGTAGTAGTAGTAGTAATAGCAGCAGCAGCAACAATAGCACAAACTTTAGCACTGATTCGGTCTCAAATCAACAAACAGCAACAGCAACAACAACACTTAACAGCAACAACAACAACATACATAGCAACAACGAGCTTCACCACAAAATCCTGCACCGCCATCACACACACAGATTAGAGACGGAAGCTGTGATATGATTGGTAATAGCTGTACTCAGTAGCTGTAGTAGTCTAGTCGTAGTACTTACTACAAGCAGTCGTAGAGTCAACCGTCCGTGCCATTACACGACGATATGCGTTCATCCGGCGTACGTTTGTCGGTTACCACTTACGAATTACCAACACCCCCATTACCACAACCCCCACCACCCCCACCACCAGCCGTGCACAAATTGCCCAACCATTCAGTCAATCATACGAATTGTCGTATCAATCGTCGAACTTCCACAATGTCACCCTTTTTCCACCTGTCTGCCCCGTCTACCGTTCGCTCTCGCACTATCCCTCCCTCTTTTCTCGCTCCCTGCTCCTTCTAGCGGAGAGCTATGCGATTTCAGTCTCACTCTTGAGATGGTTCGACAGTAGTCATCGTAGCAGCCTATTTTACATATTACTTACCGTGCGTAGGCGTTTGCATTTTATCTACAAATTTGCCGCCACGCAAAGCCAATCAAGCAACAGTGCAACAATGAAATGAAATTAGTCATGCCAATGATGCCATGTTTTTGAAACGTTGAAACGTTAAGTCGGTCAGTAGTAGTAATAATAATAATTCTTAGCAGCACTTTATTGACGAGAGCGAATAATTAATAATAATAATAATACCACCACCACCACCGCCATCACCATCACCACCACCACCACCACCACAGCAATCACAATAGCATGACGACACATCAACAACAATTATGACAACAACAATAGAGACAGCAACAACAAAAGCCAAAGCAACAACGACACAAACGGCAGCAGCAACAACAACTACATCAACTGTAGTACGAGTCAATCACACTTTGACAAATACCGTGGCTAATAATTACACGACCATTTTTTTTCACGAAAACTAAAACATGTAATATGCTGCAGCACGATTGAGTACAGGCACAGTATTTCGCCGCCATCAAGTCAAGTTAGACATGCCAGTGCGGGTAATTGTTGACCATCGAAGCACGGTGGTTTCGACATTGCTGGAACAATTGTTGAGCGTGTTAGTTCGATGGTCATTGATTCGATTCTAGAGGCCACCAGTGCGCTGCCGGACCTTATTGTTGCTGTTGTTGGTTTCATTGTTGATAACCCGAGCAACAACAAGAGCACGAAACAGCAGCAACAACAACAACAACAACAATAGCGAAGAGGGAAAGGCAAAAATGGCGGTAGCAGCGGCGGCGGCGGTGGTCGTCACTATGAGGATGGACGGCGAATAAACCCGGTGAAGAGTGCAACTACTATATATTCATGATGGTGATGATGATGATGATGATAATAATGATGACGAAGGTCATCATTTTAACTGAACGATTACCTAAGTAACTAACGAATGAACGGCAACAATGTTATAGTAGTGAATGATTGCCATAATCAAGATCACAACGAGAGAGATGAATAACCTTGAACAGTGCCGACCATGGTGATGGTGATGATGATGATGATGACCATGACGACGATAATGACGCTGCTGGTGATAATGATGATGGTCAATCGTTTGATGTTGGCAATTACAAACGACGCTGACCCAATGATGATTGTTGCTATCGATGTTGTTGTTGTCGATGTTTTTTTTATGATTGTTATTAATAGTATTATCAACGACGATGTGGAAACAACAGAACAGCAATAACTAGACTAGTAATTGTAAGATTGTCATCAATATCGTGATGGATCATTACTAAGGGTAAAGTCATGAAGATAATGACAACGGTTAGAATGATGATGATGATGATGACGGCGATGATGATGATGATGGTAATTATGCCGATAATATTGGTCCTAATAGCATCATACTCTATTGTTATAACAGCAACAATAATAACAACTCGCAGTAAATAGCAACAACGATTACAACAATAGCAATAACAACAACAACAACAACAACAACAACAGTAGCGTCCGTGATGATGGACCGTGTGGTGGATGTGGGCTATTTCTGCTCGCGTGTGCACGACTTCGATATCAGCTGAAGAAGACGGCGGTGTACAGGCGGCGGCTTCTGCATGGCGCTCGGTTTGTATCTTTTTGTTCAGAATCGTTCTGACGCAGGAATGGCGCAGGCAAACATAGAACCGAACTGGAAACGCGCGAAAGAGCGAAATAAACCTATGCCTATGGGGTTTCATAATAAGGTGCGAAGGACGGCTCGGCGCGAGAGGGTTTGAGTGAGCGATTCGCGACTTTTGCTCTCTGCTATACTTGGGCTAGTGTCGAAGCAGCGGCAGCAGCCGGCGCCGCCGCAGCCGTCACCGAATTCGATTGAGTCTCGCGATCGAGTTTACGAAATGTATACAAATGCCGTTCGCAATACGGGTCCAGCCATACGCGAGGCTACGATTATGCGATGCGACGTGGCGGAACTGCAGGCCCAGCTTCGTATCGTCAGGAGTGAGGGTGTTGCTGCTGCCAATTAGGAACGTAATTTAGTCACACTGTCTTCATCTTTATCATCATCGTCATCATCATCATCATCATCATCATTGTCAAGTCAAGTTCATGGCCGCCGCTGTTATTATACTATGACGTCACTTTCAACAACTATTCAAAATTATCACCGATAGAACGCACTGGCTGGCCAAATTCGACTTGGCAAAATTCGTTTGAGACGCTAGTGCTCCTAAAACAGTGACAAGTATCACTGCACACACAATATAAATGTTTTGAGTGACAAATTGATGGCCTACCTGATGATTAACCGAAATCGAGCTTTGCTCGAAAGTTTACTGTGAGTGGGCTGTGGATTTGCTCGGCAGCGACGCAGCAAGGCGAATTACGCAAAAGAAAAATCTTTAGGATGATAGTTAAGATAATTAATTATTCGAACAGTGATGACAGTTTGAGGTTGATGGGCATGATGCATAATCAGTCCGAACGACATACGTCGTCGTCATGAGGTCACACAGGACATGGGTGTACCCAGTGTTGATGATGATGCTATCAATGGGTACATATATATATAAGTAGTAACAAATCTATCTTGTTGATTGGTGGATTGAATCAATTGACTGAAGCGCCAAATTTGCAATCATAGCATTATTGCCGTCAAAAACTCTATTGTAGTTAATGCTCCCCCCCCCGTTCGTGTCTGGTTGAAGCGATACGGGAAATGGCTCGATTTACGTCGAGTTGAATGTGAATGAAATGATAACGAAGTAGCGTTTGATACTTGTTACCGGAGTAGTAGTACATGTGTCTTTCTGCCTGTATGTGTTTTTGCATGTGTGTGTCTGTACCTAGGAATGACTGTGACAACCTATATATACATATATAGATTGAGATTGGTATGTTTGTGTGTGTATCGAAGAGTGCGCTAAGCTGCACAATAAAAGGCGGAGCTCTATGCCGTTTGCAATACGGGTCCAGCAATACAGGCTATACACACAAATATATATATATATATATATATATATATATATATATATAACGGCGCTGTTCCTGTTTCAAGCGCATTGACATTTTGCATTGACGCGTTGTTAGACACATGGCGGGCCGATGAGTTTGGCGAGTGACTTTCGTTTGTTCGCTCGCTTGCTGTTGACCCATGTGCCTGTCCTTCTGTCTGTCTGTATAGTTTGACTCGCACTTTCTGCGCCCCGTCGAGTCTTGACAGACATTCGTTATGGTCGGTTGTTGGCAGCAACAACAACAGCAATAAAAACAACAACATTAACTACAACAACAATGATAACAACAACGACAACATTACGACACTACTGTTTGCAAGCAATTACCATCATCGTGGTTAGAATCGTCGTTGGTTAACCGTATTATACTCTAGGAGGTAAGGATGCTAGAGAAAGCAACAAATCAGCCTTGGCGAGATTGGGGCGTGCGCGGCGCAAATTGATCCAGCAAGCAAGGAATATATATGTATATATATAATGGGATGAACAAACAACTTGATTATGAGATCGATAGACGTGCATCGATCGAATCTACGACAATTGTCAACGCGTTTATTTCTGTGACGTTTTTGTGTCGATAGTCGTCGGTTTTCCAAAAGCTTAGCCTTTCCAAGCCAAGTATAATATAGCCGTAAGGCCCAACAATACAGGAACACTACACCACTATCAGCAGCGACCGCTGGCCAAGCGGACAGGCGAATTAAGCTAGAAGATACCGGCAGGTTCAGTTAGGTGGACTTGCAGAGACGCCAAATTACACACAAAATTGAGACAAGGAGAGAGAGAGAGCGAGAGGGTGGTGAGAGATCAAGCGGGGAGGAGAAGATTTGCCTATTGGCCTAGTGATACAACAACAACGAGTTAGCATAAATCGTGGGGCATTTCCTGCGCCCGTCTAATCCTGGTTGAGATTCGGAGACGACTCATAAATCGGGGGTGCGGGGGGTTGTCGAGTGACCGCTCTACTATTACTAGACTACCCTACCCCTTGGTTTTTAACGGACGATTACTATTCATTGCATTGAGTTTTGCAAGAATTGATTCGTTGATTCTCAGTTCGTCCGAGGCGAAGCGGGAGGACAGCCTCTGGTCGAACCGAACACGAGAGTTTGTTCACGCACGCACGTGTTTTATTATACGTTCACGGCACGTTTGCACGACACAACAGCAACAACAACAACGACACACCGCAAAAGGCCCGATTCTGCTTGTTATGCTTGTTGGGCCGACACGCCTGGTGCTTAATCAGTTATAGTCAATTAGTAGTTAGCTGCCTGTAGTTCACACCCCGGTCACATATCAACTATCACTTTCCAGATAAACAACTGCCATCGCCAGCGTATGGCTTCACTCACGCGTACCTGACTGCTGGCAGCTTCCTAGCCAGATAAAACTACGCACTATATATATATATATATATATATAGAGAGAGAGATACGCACGTTTGTATGTCTAGATACATATGAGTGCCACAACGAAAGCTGTCACAGAGTGTAATCTAGCTTTGTAGTGATCATATATGATCCAACAGGATCGAAGGCCAAATTCAGTCGTCCTATACAAGCAGTAGTGATAAGATATAATGTTATAATTAATAGTGGTAGTTAGCCGTAGCAGCAATAGAAGAAGAATAAGATCCTGAAAATAGTAGCAGAGAACTTTTAACATTGTGGCTATTTATTATTGCCCAACGTTGCTTGACGTGTTTAGCCGTCGATTCTAGCGCGATTGAGCATCCAACCGGCGTACATCAAGATAGATATATACGCCACGTTGGACTCCGAGCTGCTACTCATGTATATATTAGCACACACACATACGCGCACGTATGATGTATGTATATATATATATATATATATATATATATGTTGTCCTACCCCAGCCATCTATTTGAATTTTGAGAGTAATTTTCTTCATTTACATAATATATAAATCCCCTTAAAATGCCCTTTAAGGTTCCTCCGCACTGTCGTCTTTAAATGAACGCGTAAAATAACATTGAAAGGTCACAGTTCACGATGGCGGAGAGTTACAGAGTAGTGATATTTTGTATTTAGACCGATTCTTGCAAAGGGACAAGTACATATATATATATATATATATATATATTAATATATACAAACATACAGATTCGTGTGCGGTGTGTCAAGGCAATCAACACTCCACAGCAGCCGTCTGCTCACACTTGACGCAATTGTTGAATTTTGGACACCCTCAATTTGAAATCACTTTCAAAGTCATCACACTCAATCCCACACATGTTCCCCCAAGTCAAGCCAAGTGCCATTCTAAGTTCCTACGCTATACATCTACATGAACAACTGGCTAACTAGGTAAGCTATTATAGTTAGCGTTTTTGTCCTCAACGTTTCTCTCTCTCTCTCTCTCACACACACAGACGCTCTCTCTGTTGCACCTCGAAGCGTCGAATGGTGCCATGCATTGTCCGCCAAGCGTTCGGAAACTTCAGCTTCCAGCCGAAGTCGAACGCGATCGTTGAGCAGCGAGTAACTGCCGCGATAGCTGTACCGGATGGTTTACGCTGGCGTAGCCGTATTTAACGTTACCCATTGTCATAATCAGGGCCAACCACAATGATGACACCGACGATGGTACCGACGACTACGACACTATTATTATTATTATTATTAGTTTAGCCCACCTCGTAGCCTATACGAGGAGATGCACATATACTGTGCTACAGAGCGCAGTAACACCTCAAACTTTTTGTCCCTTTGATTGCTTGCGTCGATTTGGATTCAATTAGCGACCGCTTCCGTCGCTGCGCCACTGTTGGCGCGCTCGTCATTGTTGTTGATTTTGTTGTTGTTCTTGTGATTGTTGTTGTTGTTGTTGTTGTTGTTGTAGGGTTTTATTGTAATTGTTGTCGTCGTTGTCGGCAGCTATTGGTTCCTTGTTATTCGTGGTATTTATGTCAGATCGTGCGAGGCATCGTCATCTGCACCGCTCGTGTACTCGATCATCTGGCATGGTTGCGGCGGCGGCTTCGGCGACGACAACAACAATAGCAACAACAATAGCAACAATGGGAATAACAACAAAGAAGGAGGATAAAAGGAGAAACAGCCGTGCAAACAAATGGCGTCCGGATGCGGCGAAACATGATCGTCATTCTATGCAATCACTATGCGCCAGCTTCGATGTAGTTCTAGGCATAATAATAATAATACAGAGTACTGCGAGCCGTATGAGTCTGCTGTCACAGGAGAAGACGGACAGGCAGCAGACGAAGAAGACTGTCCTCGTGCTAATGCTAGTAGCATATGTAGCCAGCAACAATCATTATGATATATATATATATATATATATATATTGACTAGAGTGCTCTATGTGAGCAGAAACTACCGGTAAACAAAACGTTCGACGCAAGAACTATGAATACTAATACCAATAATACTAATGATAAGTATTATGATTGCCACTCTTGACAGTGTCATACATATAAATGGATTTATTTTATTTACAACCTTGGGTGGTGAGGACAACGATCCACTAAGGCTAAAGCGGCCTACCTGTTGTTTGGACGCGCCAGGTCCATGGCATGGTCGTGACAAACATGGCCGAAACATGGAAAATAGCCCGATCACGCAAGCAAGAGCGACACATCGACAACAATGAAGAAAGAGTAGTACTAACATTTTAAACAGTGTGTAAACAATAAATAGAAATTACAGTGTCAACGACAACCCTTGTTGTACCCACAACATCAACAACAGCAGCAGCAGCAGCGGCAACAACAGCAACAACAACAACTGTGGTACCAATGAAACTACAACATGATTTTCGATTATTATAGCAACGTCTATATATATATACATATATATATATATATATATATATATATATATATATATATATATAGTGCAATTGCTTGTGCCGTCTCGACGTTCACCTTATTGTTTGTGTTTTTTGTGTTGCTGTCACTATACTGTATATGTGGAGACAACATGATGATATATGCGTATCTTTGTGTGCGGTATCACGTGCTTGTATTGTATTCGTTTACTTCTAGTCAGGTCATACCTACAATCATCATGGTAGTCAATTAAGAGTGGTGTGAATAGTACACACTGCTAGTGTGTTTTCGGTAGTCTGAGGCTGCTGCTGCTGTTGCTGTAACTCTATCTGGCGAAGCGATATTTGGTGAGAGCCACTTCGAGGTTCGTCCAAGGCGAGGCGGGGGGAGGCCAGGCAATGTCGATATACGCAAGGACAAGCGACATTTTCGAGCGCAAAGTTCTTGTTCTCGTTGTTGTTGTTGTTGCTGTTGTTGCTGCTTTGTTGTTTACGAACTCGGCAATAATTAGACGTTCAAGTCGACGTCGCCGAATTAAAATCGGCCAATCGACCGGCTTCTGTCGACCGGTGACTCCTCTACAGAAGTAGAATATACATATAGTACTACTAAGTAATAATATCAAATAGTATTAAATCATTCTAAGGAGGAGCGTAATTCAATCCTTACGTTTTATTGTATTGAAGAATTCAAACCTATTATAATCATTATAAGGAATTCAAACCTATTATAACCATTATAAGGAATTCAAACCTATTATAACCAGTATAAGAAATTCAAACCAAATATAACCATTATAAGGAATTCAAACCTAAATTACAATTTCTTTTTTTTTTCGTAGCAAGCACAAATCATTATTAGTGCGTTGTTGTTACGGCGCCGTACCAATGCCAGCAGTAAGAACAACCAGAATAACAACAATGACAACAAGCGCAATTAGAAATATTGATTTATAACACCGACGACCCTCTAGTAGTAACGTCTAGCTTCCCTGGCACTCCGGCGTTTTCGGCGGGATGGACCTTTGTAGTGGCAAACAAAAATCGAAAACCTGTCTTTCGCTAGAACGTTCGTTCTGGAATGAACCTTATTTGCCTACACGTTATTATTCTTGTTGTTGTAATCGTCGACCTTATTAGCGCGATCAGCTACGTTTGCGCCATATCTTCTCCTCCCCTCCGCGCCCGTCCTCCTCTTCCCAACGTTTCCCATTTTCTCTTGTTTCATCCTCTCGAGAGACCCGTCTGTGTTCAATTGCATCAGTTGGCCCGACACCGTTTGCCGAAACACATACGTGTTATAATACTTTGGCCTCGAACAGACTTTCGTTGGAGACTTTCGATGTTTTCTGTTGTTCTAGTTAGGTCATTAATGACTGCGCTACGCCAGTGTTGTTGTTACTCATATGGCAGATTCTTTTTCGCAGTCTGCACGTGATATATGCGGCCAGGTTTCCAATATATATATATATATATATACATACACAATTACAACATATATATATATATATATATATGCATACATTCATATATTTATATGCCTACGAGACACTAGGTGGGCGCATCTTATCAGTTGTTACGAGCGTTCGCATTGAAATAAATTCTCTTGCATTTGTTATCATCAATCTGGTTACAATCTCTGTGTTTGACGACGAGGTCGATAACGACCGACAATCCAACAGGAGCTCCTTCTGTAGTTCTTTGTGCCGTCTTGCTGCTTCTGCTGCTTGCTCATGTATCTCACTCGATCTATCGCGAAAATTCTCATTCGCTCAGGCGGTTGTCCGTCCGGGGGTCTCGCTCCGAGCTCCGCCAGCAGCTGAATTTGTGTTACTCTTACTTGAATTTCGTCCCCCCCCCCCCCAGCGGAGACGCGGCCAGCAAAATTTTTTGCGGGCGGGCGAGCGTGACTGTGCCTAACTGTGTGTGTGCGTGTAGTTTTGCATACGTGACGTAATGTTGACGTCAGCAGCAGTCGCAAAGTCGTCGTCGTCGTCAGAAGATGGCCGCGACTGAACGGCTGGATGTTTCTGTGTTTATGTGTGTCTGTGTATGAAAATCCTTTCTTTTACCATCTTCTCCTCTTGCCACCGTCTCCCCCCCCCAACTTTCTCTCTTTCCCTCGCCACCCCCTCTCTTATTCTCTCTCTCCACCACCCCCCTCTCTCTATATGTCTCTTCCCTCAGCTGTTGGCGGTGCCTCCGCCCTCGCCGTGGCGTATTTCGTATCGTTCGTTTACTTCATTCACTGTCGATGTGTATAAGGTCAGAGGGAACTATATATATATATAGTGATGAATGTCCTTTCCTAAAAGCGCTATGCAATTACCATGCATGAATGGGAATTATTCCGTAGACCATAATAATAATAATTATTATCATTATTATTTTAGTAATTAATAGTTAATAGTAACAATAATAATATTACTACACTTATCGAATAAGTCGCCATACATTGTTGCGCCAACTTAATCGGTACTCTAGTTAGCTCTTCACATCAGTTATAGAGCGAGAGCCGAATTGATAGATAAAGAAAAAGATATCGATCGAGATCGGGCGGAAGGTGGATGACAGAAGTCCAGTCCATAAACACGTCGGAGAGTTTCTGGTTCGAGCGAAGCTAAAGCAGGCGAGACGAGGAGCAGTTGCGTAGTGGAGAGTGAATGCCATTACTACCACTAGGTGGTTCTAAGAAGCCCAATAGCACAAACCCCTAGCGTACGCTTAACTAAAGCAAAACACAAATGAACGCTCGTAACGATTTGTTTTTGATCCCCTACCCGTTCACACATACACACAAAAATTGCATATATATATACACAGGTAAATCACGTGCATTATCGTTCTTTATTCTTTCATTTGTCTTGCCTACACGTCGCGTAGTATTTCGCACGTCACTTTTACGTCAGCAATCTTGTTCATTCACCCGGTGGTCTACTATTATTATTATTATTAATATTTCTATGTCAGTGTGTTTGTTTATTTGTTTGTTGTTCCCCATTTGTTGGTTGTCAAACGACAGCGATGCAATAATTAAGACGAGCCAACGAAGTCTCCCTGGGGGAGACGGAGCAATGATAGAGGGGTTATACAGTCCTATATACCGGCTGTCATTCATCAGATCACATCCGAATGAAGAAAAAAGACAATGCACAAGGAGTGCATGCTTAGTTTTCTAGCTAAGTGCAGACACACGTGCATTTGTGTTTATATATATATATATATATATATATATATATATTTGCAACATATGGGCAATAATATTGACAGTGATGCTGGATGTAAGTGGATGTAAGGTGCCGTGGTCGACAGCCAAGATGCTGTGTTGGACTGACAACAATTGTGCTTCTGTTGTTGCTGAAGCCGTGTTTCATTTAGATAGACATACGGTGGGATGCAATATATATATATATATATATATATATATAACTGCTAAGAATGGACAACCGAAGCTGTAGTATCGTTTCGATAGCAATAAAATAAACTGTTTGTCGTTATGACCGATCGAGGGACAGCAACCATATGACGATCAGGCGAACATTTGGAAGATGCATGTGCGCAAAGACGTCAAAAATCAGCCTAGAAGTAATTTATTATGTACTGCACTTTATAGATATATATAAAGTGTTGTATATATATATATATATATATATAATGTCTTTGTGTATTTTGGATGGTGTTACGGTTACAAGTATATATGTAATGCAAACGAGATCGACACACTGCTGTGTGTGAGTGTTTCGTGTTATGATGATGATGATGATGATGCATCGTAGTTGAAGTCCTTTAATTGGTCTGTCTAAGAAGATTTGAAGAGCCCTATATATATATATATATATATATATATATATGTTGCAACCACTAGTACGTGCCACCATGTTGTTTTAGCGTCGGATGCCGTCTACAGCGCCGACGCTCATACACACATCCATTAAGACAATGAATGAATCAGCTGGGATCAACTCGAATGATCAACAACGACAACTACTACAATTATTATTATGGGTTTTATTATTATTATTACTATTGTTATGACTGACAAGACGGACCTTGCGGACGGATATTTGCGCAAGAGTGCCACTGTGTGATGCTGCGCTTACGTTTCCGTAGGATTGCATATATATATATATATATATATATATATATATAGCGATCGTTTTCATATCGGCGAGTGTTGATGAACGAAGATGCAGTCACGGGTCGATGATGTTGTTCAGACACTAGTTCTGGTACTGGTTCAAGTTAGCTACTATTGACTATGACAAATGACAGTTATTATTAATTACAACAACGCTAGCGCAATAGGATGAAGTTAACGATAGAAATGCTAACGGTAATATACATATATATATATATACATACATGATGACATGATATAATAAAGATTACAGTGTTGAGAAGACAAATGACGAACACAGTAACACAGGCCGGCATAAACGGTGGCAGCAGTTATTAATTACTTGTTATATTAATATGCTGCCGGTAGCCCGCCCGCCTTGTATTAATTTAACTACAAAACGGACCGCCGACTAAGATGTCAGGCGGAAACAGCAACTACAGCAACAACTGGCAATAAATAACGACGATGTTAATAACATCAATTACAATGACACAAAGGCGAGATCCGTTTACAGTTGATGAATTGAAATGCGAAGTAGAAAACTACAAAGAAAAAGTAATGTTGAGCGTTTGTACTACTAAATACTTTATGGATTACTAATAAAAGCAAATAATACTCATTCTAGAACCGGTGGTGTTTTTCCAACGTATTGACTGCTATTTGACAACTTGCAAATGTCTATATATATATATATATATCCTTCCTGATCGTTAAACTACTGACGTAGTGTATATGTGAGTGCATTTCCATGCCTGCGCTTTCTCTCTTCTATTCCATATATATAGTGTTCCTTCTTCTCTACGGCTCCCTTTCTTGAAAATCTCTGCTTTCTTCCATTTCACCTTCCGGGGTGGTATTGTTTATGGCACGAAAACACGAACACCTCCTATACGACTGAGGACTTTCTAATTCGCATGCACCAGCCAATTGATTATGTGGTTACATTGTTTGAGTTATACGTTTTACGTCATATTGTAGCTATTATTGTATATGTTGAGCATGATGAAGACGATGTTAAAATTAACGCGCGCAGTGGGATTATTCTCCTGTTAGGATAATTTCGTAGCTAACGTACAGACGAAATGCGTGATGACTTGTATTACAGAATACCCTTGTAGTTTAGCCACTTAAGAAGCCCATGCATGAATAGAACCAAACTAACCGACGGCTTTTCTTGCAGAATTGCCGGGCGACGTCGACATCGTCAGTTCGGACATGGACAAACTGAATTTGCGGCAAGAAAAATACATCGCTGAGGGCGCCGAGTACAGCGACACACATGATAGTCACGTCAACGAGAAGGGTTCATCCGCACAAATGCAACAAAAACTGCAACCACAACAACAACAACAACAACAACAACATCATCATGATCATCATCATCAATTGCAGCAACAACAACAACAGCAACAACAACAACATTATCAGTTACAACAGCAACAACCTCAACAACAGGAACAACAACAACCTCAACAACACATACAACAACGGGAACAACAACAACAACCTGAACAAGTCCAACAACTTGAGCAACAGCGGCAGCAGCAGCCGCAACAACAACAACCTCAACAAATACAACAACAGGAACAACAACAACCTGAACAAGTCCAACAACTTGAGCAACAGCGGCAGCAGCAGCAGCAACAACAACAACAACCTCAACAAATACAACAACAACAACAACAAGTGCAACGACAGCAGCAGCAACAACCTCAACAAGAAGACCTCAAGCAGGTTGCTGGCAAGTCAGATGCGTCTCAAGATCCGAAGGAGATGAGGGCGACGGCAAGCATCATGACAACGAGAACAGCGGCAGCTCCAGATGCAGCGAAAGCCGCACAAGCTGGTGACAGCGTGCCGAGTACCAAACAGCATCTGATGGCAGCGCCGGCGTCGCCGGATAAGATCGTGGCGGTCCCCCCCACAATCGTTGGCACGGACATCCCCACAATCGTTGGCACGGACACCCCCACAATCGCTGGCACGGACACCGTGACCATCAACAGCCGCAGCAGCGGTGGCAGCAACAACCCTACCATCGATGCGTGGCTGTCAACTTTACCGTCGGCCGGCGGCTTCGAAAACTCGGACCGGCCTTGCGGGACGAAATCGGGATGGCGTTTGTCGTTCGCAGCGAGTACAGGCACGCCTACCACAAGCGTGGGCAGTGTCGACGAAATCTGGCTGCTACCCAACATCGAGTGTTTGCGGTACGCCGCGATACCCGCTGAGCCCGATGGCCACGACGGGCCTGCGATGCATGGTGCTACCAATACGGGTGCGGCCGGTCCCGCTGCAGCGGCAGGTTGTTCCGGCCAGGAACGGGCGCGGAAAACGTTCCGCTGCTTGGGCTGTTCGGCAAGGCTGTCGAGTCGTTTCGAGGCCGCCATGCACGTGCAAAGGCATCCAGAGATATCGTGCGAGTGTGAACAGTGTCGAATTTAGCGGGCCGGAAGAAACTCCACCCAATCGAGCGAGTCACGGATCCTAGGGCGTACGATTCCGACACCAAACGCGAGAACAACAACAACGACAACAATAAAAACAACAACAACAACGACAACAACAATAGAAACAGCAACAACAATATCAACAACGACGACGATCACGGCTTACACGATGGTCATGACAACTGTCTGTATCTTATCGTACCCAGCGGATTAACAGACGGACGCAAGTGCGGATGCAGGACTGACTTGTAGGTCAAATCGCCGGTTGGACGAGTTGACTTAACTTAACAATTTAAATGTCAAGAAGTCACGCTGGACGCATAATCTCTCTCTATAGTCTATGAAGTGAACGCCAGCACAGCCTGCCCCTGTTACGAGCGCACCTTGTGCAATCAACGTGTAACTTATTGGTTTAGATTGGTATGGTTTGGGAGTGGGTTAGCACCCCCTCATGAGTATTGCCTTGTGTGCGGAGCGTTGACGATTTAGCGCTACAGACGCCACAATGCGATGATTTAACTCATCCGGCCTACGGCGGACCGTGGCTCCTCCGTAGCGCCATGCCGCCGGCTTGAACTGTTTTCGTAATCTAAATATGACTTGGAAATCTTGTTGCTTTTGTTGTTGTTGTTGTTGTTGTTGTTAGTAGTAGTAGTGGTGGTGTTAATTGTAACGTTTTCGCTATTAATATTGTTACTGCTACTTGTTCTAGTAAGTACAGCAGCAGAAGCAGCAGAAGAGATAGTATGTAGCCGTCGCACGCACTGTAACATTGGAAACAAACAATGTCAAGCATTCGTATGTCGTCTTGTTCGACGGGTCGTCAGGAAGCAAATCAGTAAGAAAGTCAAGCGTATGTATAGCGGGTGTTGTGGAATGAAGCTCGACGGACGAAATGATCTATAGGAACTCGTCTGGTGTCCTTTGCCGTCCGTTGAACTCGAGCGCGGGCTGTGCGCTCATATTCGGAGCGAGCATTACGCTATTCATGCATGTGTTTTGTAATGATGATGATGTCGATGATTTTGCTGGTGCTCTACGTTATGACGATAACGGTAACTAATTTACATTTTAATGCTAATAATGATGATGATGATGGTGATCATGAGCATAATCCTAACATGATTAGTTAGGCTGAACTCTAAGCCAACAACACCAGGTCAGTGCCTGGTGATCCTACACTGGGTCGCACGAACATTGGACCTAAGTCTAAAATGCCAACTTTGGCAGCGGAGTAAGTAGTTTATGAGCATGTGACGAATTTTAGATATCGTACGCTTTGTTTCTGTGTTGAAATCTAAACTATGTGATGCGGTGGTTAAGTGCGAATAAAAATGCTTGATCGTGTTGCTCACGAAAAAAAAACGGTTGTATTGTGCAGAAGTGTTACAAACGAGCTGCAGTCGCTTGATGTTGAATTATTTGTTTTTTCTTTTTTCGTTGTTATATATATATATATATATATATATATATATATATATATATATATATATATATATATACATATATATCTACTCATGTATATCTACATATATGGATCTAACATTGTACGAATAAGAAAAGTAATACTATTGTATCGAAGTAACTTGATTAGAAAGTTTAACAATTGAACAATTATGACGGATTTTGCCAAAACAATTTATGGTGATGTTCTAACGGTAGCCACTGCTACCTCCTTCTTTCTTCTCCCTTGTTGTTGCTCTTCATCTCTTTTCTTTCTTTTCTATTCATCTCATGTTTCTGTGTCTGTCTGTTTTTGTCTGTTTGTTTGTATGTATGTATGTACGTTTGTTGGCACGTTGTTGTTGTTGTTGTTATTATTATTGTTGTGGTTGTTGTTGTTGTTGTTACTACGATTGCCGTGTGTACGTGTATGTGTGTCCGTATGAATGCATGTGTGTCTCTCTGTTGTCAACACACACACACTCGTGGGCGCGCGCGGATACCTTGCAGCGGAGGCCGTCGTTGAGCTGTTGAACTCCGGTCTATGGGCGACCGCGGCGGGCGGAGGAGGAGGCGGAGGAGGAGGTTCCCATCACCACCACGCCCACCACAACAACCACGATGGAGGAGATCTCGGAGCGGCCGCGGTTGCTGCAGCCGCAGCGGCGGCAGCAGCGGCGGCAGTGGCGACGAATGCCGGCAAGGTGGTGAACCTGCCCAACTCGACGCTCGAGTACGCGCAGCTCGTCGAGGACGTCAACGGCCGGCGCTACTGGAAGTGCAGCTGTTGCGACTTCACAACGAACTACAAGTTCTCGATGAAGCGGCACGAGAACGCGCACCTCGGCGTTCGACCGTACCGCTGTCCCTACTGCTCGTTCGCGTCCGTCGAGAAGACGAACGTGCCGCTTCACATACGCACCAAGCACCGCGACCTGCCCGTCACGGTGCTGACCGTGACCAACGCGAACGCCCTCATGGGGCTCGTGGTCGCCGGGGGTGGTGCCGGGGGCGGCAACGGCAATAGCAACAACAACAACAATAACAACAATAGCAGCAGCAGTGGAGGAAGTAGTAGCAGCAGCAACAGCACGAATAGCAACAACAACAACAACAACAACAGTAACAACATTCATAACGATGATAATAACACTGATACGTTAGCTCCGGTCAATATTCACTGATCACGTGCGAATGTGTTGCGTCAACTACAACACAGAAGCAACAAGTGTATTAACAAACGTAACAACAACAACAACAGCAGCAACAACATTATTAACAAGAATGACAACAACGGCGGCGACGACGACAAGGACAACAACAACAACAACCACATTCACTCGGTAGTGATAAAGATGACAGCCGCAGCAGCAGCAGCAACAAAAACAAGAACAACAACAACAACGAGAGGGCAAGATCGCGGAGGAGACCCTTGTCCTGGTCGAATTTTGGTCGAATTTGGCCGACGGTGTTTTGATGCGGATGATTGATGTTGGTGTTGTTTTCCAGTTTGTTTGTCCACCGTCTTCTTGGCCATGACTATTCCTGCTGCTGCTGCTGCTGCTGCTGCTGCTGCTGATGATGATGATGTTGGTGGTGTGGTTGATTGCTGGCAGAGGAGCGGAGGACCATTTAGTCAGTCAGTCACCAGTAGCAAGTGTATAAAGTGCAGAACTAGCAATGACCACAAACACCATAAGCACGAGTGCAATGCAGACGATCACGGTGACGCTAGTGGAGAGACATCGACGACAAAGAAGATGCGGACAACAATGGCGGTCACCAATAGCAGCCCCTCCAGCAGCAACAACAACAACAATAATAACACAAACGCTAACAACAGTCTTCACAACGACAACAACAACAACAACACACAGGGACTGTGTAACGGGGGATTGTGCAGCTGTAGCAGCAGCATCAGCAACCGGCGAAGAACCTCGCTTCGAATCACGCTGACAGCTAACCTACTTACTCGTTTATGAATTGTTCCGATTTTCATTATAAGTATATTTATTGTTATTATTATTATTATTATTATTATTATTATTATTATTATTATTGCTGGACGTGTATTCAGCCGCGTCTCATAATGATGTGAGACTCTCGTTGTTGTGGTGTCTAAAGGACAGAGGCGGCGGCGGCAGTGGTAACAGCAATATGTCTGAGAATATTGAGAATGAATTTAAATGATTTTGATCGTTTTGATGGCAGTGCCACTAGTCATCGTGGCAGTGGTAGTGGTAGCAATGAGTAGCACAGGTTAACCTAGTGGTAGGCAACGCTGTAGTGTACCATCATTATTCAGCATTCATTAGCTCTTTGTCTCGTGAGTTTCATAAGGTTGTTGCTGTTGTTGCTGTTCTGTTGTTGTTGTGGTTATTGTTGTTGTTGTTGCTGCTGTTGTTGCTACTTCTGGGTTTAGTACGACTGCTCGTCTACTCTAGTCTTGATATGTTCCGGTTCATTTCGGTGAACTTCGCAACTTCGAACCGGTTGAGCTTCTCGAGATTGGCCGCAAGTGACGCGTGCTGTCTTTAGTTGTTGTCTTTGAGTGACTCGACTAACCTACCGACCAATCGATCGATCCAGCAGGCTACCGAGAGGCAGCGATGAAGAGCAAAGGCTTCATGTTTCGTAAACATGCTATTACTATTACTACTACTACTACTACTAGTGCTACTGCTACCATTGTGAATTTAGAGGATGATTTATTACTATTTATCTTTAGTCGAGGTACATTAGTCGAGATCAGTCAAGTAAGTCAGTTATCGGAGTGTAGGCGTGTGGAGGTGTATGTAATACAGCTTAGGCGTAGTTATTAAGCTAGCTAAGTGTATATTGCGTGAGTAGCACACGTTGGTTTGTGGTAGTGATGGTCACGAGTACAAACAGTAGCGCAGCGCATGCGTGTTCTGCGAAAGAACACTAGAAAAACCTTAGGAAACCTTAGAAATTTAAATGTTTACTTCCAATTTTGCTTATATAACTTCGCTATATTAGCACGTTGGAGTGGACAATTATCCCCGCGAAAATCTAAATTAAAGAAGAAAAATACCCACACCTGAAACCAGACTGACTCCAACCAGACTGGAAAATGGCTGTCTCTGTGAAGGCAGCTGTAGTCGCACCGGTACGTGAGATGTGTTATTAGAGAGCTGGCGTTATTGGAGCTAGTCGGCGCTAGTCTTCGTATCGTACTGCTGGAGAATTTTGAGACCGTTTTTGAACACTAATAAGAATGTGGCAAACGAACGATTGTCGCGCTAGTTCTTGATCTATGACGAGATTAGCACCACTACAACGAATACTTCTACTACTACCACTGTTAGTTCAACGATAAGTCTTAGTGAACTCAAGCAGAATTAGATGAATGTTCCGGGCGTATCTGCGATCTTGCGGCTTGCTGTCTGTCTTGCCTGCCTAGTTTAAGATGAGTAAGACACAAGAGAACTACTATCTTTCTATGGCTGTGCAGTTCTGACTGGTTCAGTCAGTAGCACTAACGTTTACTTCTGTGACATATTGCTCCTGATACAACACCGGCTGCCGTCAGACTCCACAGTTGTTGCTTGTTGCCAATCGAATGGTTTTTACGTAGCATGCATAATAACAACCATGCATAACAATAGCCTTAAGTGCTACCTACCATCGACATGGTTACTGTTGCTGCTGTTGCTGCTGCTGCTGCGACTGGGGCTGCCGCTATACTATGCTAGAATCACGACAACAACAAACTACAAAAAAAACACAACAACAACAACAACGACGACGACGACGATTGTAACAATAACAAATTCGATGGCTCCTGCTGGATCATCACAACGACTACCGCTATTACCACACGACCATTGTTAATTAGTAATGGCAGGAATTATGAATTCATACTAATAGTATGAATAGTATGACTAGCGATTACATTCACGTTGTTTAGTGTTGATATTATAATTAATCATTGGATGCTCTCTCTCTCTCTCAACACCCTTCGCCGGCGGCCTGGGGCGGCTGCTAGGTAGAGAAGTGGAAGTTAAGTTAGGAGCGAGAGAAAGGGTGGGAAGAGGCAATTGTTGGGGGCAATACCAGAACAAGAGGCATTGTTGCAATCAAACCTCGAATGACGACGCCCCACTCGATGCAATATCTACACACGAAATTTTCGGAACTCGGCACATATATATATATATATATATATATATATATATATGGCTGTATGGTGACATGTGGTGATGTATGCAGATGTGTATGCGTGCATATATATATATACATAGAAGTGCAGAAAAATGTGTAAGAACACTGATAATATTGAGATGAGACAAGATGTCTATGACGTGCATGCGTAACTGCAGCAGATGCGTTGACCCGATGACGATCACGCTGAATCGTATGAACGGCCCATTGCAATGGACCAACAGCGAGAGCGAGAGATAGATAGAGTAAATTGAGTGTGTTGTCTTGAGGATCTAAGCGTACAACGTCGGCGATTCGATAAGATACGGTGCGACGCGATGCGTTGCAGCCGGCAGGCGGTGACGACGACGACGGAAAACAAAATCAGCTCTTGGATTATTTTGGTTTATTGGAACAGCGCGCGATACAACAACCCCCGCAACCGGTGCGAAGCGCTTACGAACGATATGTGCAATATTATTCCTCCCATGCTTCTGTTATTAATACGAATAGTATTATTATTATTATTATTATTACTATTATTATTATTATTATTATTGCGGCCACCGCATCGCTGATCCACTTCGTAACGTACATGAGGAACATTTCCGTTGAAGAGCAAGAAATAGAAATTGTATCCGACTGTATCATATATGACAAGAGAATGAGCATGACATAAGTTGCATGACAGCTACTCAAGACAAGGTTTGGTCTACTTCACATTACGAATGGGGCCACTAGTGCCTTCCTCGCTGGATGCGAGCCTCTGGCTCATTGAAGCAAGCTACTATTGTTATTGTTTGTCTTAGTTTTTTGTTCGATATCTGTACAGCTTAGGGTTGTTATTTAGCTAGCGGCGGGTAGACGTCTATTACGATGGCTGCTGTGTGCCATGAATGGATGAATGAAAGAGGTTGTCAAATTTCGGCGTCACGTCATGTTAAAGTGCAGGTAACGCGTTCGAAATCCTCGACGAGGAACGAGAGAGTAGGTTTATCGATGATATATAGCTGAAGATGAGCAGAGATGAAAATGATGTCTGGCCTTCATTGCCTTCAGGGGTAGAGCGCTGCATGACATGATATCGATCACTGTTCTCTTTTTGTTTGTGTCGCACGCGCGACAATACAACAACATTAAGAACAACGACGACGCCGACAACAACAGCAGCAGCACCACCAACAACAACAATAGGGCCATGCTGCTTTGGAGAGGAAGAGGACTTGCTTGCTGAAGTTTCTTGGACAGACCGGCGAAAACCGGCGAAAACCGGCAATACACGCATGGTTAATTATGTAGCGATTTTTAATCGGCCTGCGACAGTTCATGTGACTGACTGACTGACTATACGGGTTGTGTGGGGAGTATACACGCACAGTATAGAGTACCTACCATTGTCGAATATGTTGCCTACCTTCTGGGGGGGGGGGGAGAGGGGTGCTCGATACAGTGTTGTATTATCTCATAGTTTAGGATCACGACTATTGATCCTAAACAACGTGAGCATGTGAGATGTTTAGGTCTTTGTTGCTATTTCTTTTTAGCTGTATAGTTGTGGTGAGTTGTTTCTTAGTGATAACATTTGTACGCTGCTTGCCAAGTGCAACGATATATGCTGAGAGTCACATATATGTTTCTCTAAATCTATCTATCTAACAATCCTATATCGCATATATACATGTCATTCAACATAGAAAGCCAAACTTGGCCACGGCGTGCAGGGTATCATATATATATATATATATATATTATTTGGATTGCTCTCGGGTGCATTATACTATAGAAAGCGTTAAGCCCATGTTAATGAATATTCTGAGTCTCATCGAATGGCGATAGTTAAACGAACTGGCCAAAGTGGACAATGCGTGTGGTACGCTCGAGTATTGGCGCGGATACGATAGGGTGAAATGTTATAACATAACAATTTCGTTAGCTTTAGGCTGCGTAGTCCTTTTATGCTTATCCGTTTGGGCCGTTTTTTACTAGCTGAAGGTGTGCGTAATATTCGGCAAAACTCTAATTGTGCTTGTGCCATATGTTCATGTTGTAAAACTAGATACCCAAATTATCAATACATTATTTGTTTCGGGGCTTATTGCATCGCATCTAGCTCATATAAAGCATGTATGCATAGTCGTTTGTACAAGTTTTCATACCGCAGCTAATTAAGGGCTTGACACTAGCCAGCGAATGACTCAAGAAGTAAACTTATAGTTCTGGGTAGTATTTATAATTTAATTCCAGTTTTATTCGCCGGTTGCTATGAAGGTGCACAGGCTGAACATTAAAGGCATTATGATTATTATTATTAATATTATTAATATTTGACTTGGATACATGATTTTGTGCCTACATGCATCCACCCCAGTTGACCTCTTGGCGAGGACGGCCCGTGACGAAACGGTGCTTTATTTCCGGCCGACGATGGGCGTTCACCATTGAATTGATGACCAGCCTACTGCAATTTCCTACCAATGCCCCGAACGGCCTAAGCGCACTAATAGATTTGGAACCGTACCCGAACGTCTTCGTTCAGTGAGCGCAAACTTTAATAAGTGATATGTGTCTTGTAACTTTGTGCCACACGGTTCGAAATCGGCTACCTGCGTGATAACGGTCAGTTGCGGATTGATTGGTTGACGTCGCGCCTGCCTTGTCAAGAGAGGTTTTGCTGTGTTTGTGAAACGCTTTTGTGTTGTAGTTAGCCGTAATAAGCGTGATGCCAATATTGAGGTGAAACGGCGGAAATGACGCTTCCGAGTACCCATCAGCACGTCAGGTATGTGTGCATGAATACGTGCATGGATGCCCCCTGCTGTTGGTGGTGTCTGGTGGTAATCGTTTATAGTCGCGATAGTCAAGAGGAGTTCCAGAATTTGTGCGCGAATCATTTAACAGCGCCATCAACCGCTGTATTGACGTTTGGAGAGATTCAAAAATGTATATATTTATATATATATATATATATATATATATATATATACTGGAGTGCGACGTAACATAGGTATGGTTGGTTGTAGTCAAGCATTGGGCATCGCAATTAGAACTGCCTAATGAGTGGTGTGTAGGTGGCAGTGCGAATCCAGTTCCAGCAGAAGATGCTAGTCTTATTGATGTGACGCGTGCCGGTGAGTCCGAAAATGCGACATAACAACGAGCAGATCAGAGTTGGTGATCAGTACGAATAGCGAAAATGAGACAGATATGTCTGAACGCATGCAATGTCGGTGCAATGTGGCGTACAATTCTGATGATGATAATAGTAATAATATAATGATGATATGATTAATTATTATTACGAATGCGCCTACTGTTTTTGCTGTCGCTATTGTTATAATTAATGTTACTATGATTGTAGTTGCCTCTGTGGAAATTGCTCTTGTCGTTATTGTCATCGGCTAAATATAGCCCGACTGGGACGACAAGGCGGATGCCCCAATACACTGTGAAGACACTGAACGGACTTATCACGAGATTCTGTTATGAGCGATGTGGGTTTTTTTCTCGTGCGCGATCACCTCATCGTTATAGGGTTGTGTTAATTGTCAAGACCATGAAGATGAATGAATATGTTGATCATGACCAACTTTATCGATACAACGATTTGGTTTAGTGCCGTCGTCGCTGTCTTTCCATTTACCACCACCCTGGTAGGGGGCATTGCCGTGGTTGTTGTTATTGTTGTTGCTGCTGCTGTTGTTGTCTCCAGGGTTACAACGAGGCTGTTTTTATGTCCCTCTTTCCGTGAGTGGGTCCTGATTTTTCTGGCTGAGCAGGTGACCAAGCTGTTGCCAAGGTTAACAAAATGCAGCAGCTGATGCTGATATCTTTAGTTAGTAATATATATATATATATATATATATAAAGTAAATAATGTGACAGCCATAAGCTTTTACTTCCTTAGGTGAGTTGCTGGAATGTCAACACGAAACGCATGCGGTATAGCAGCTGCTATTATTAGTCAAGTCATTTGTGTCAAGTGATTCTGCTAAGAGACGTCGGAGAAAGGAATAGGTCATAGAAACGTCGTGTAACGGCCAGGATGATGATGATGGCGATGACGATGATGATGATGATTACTTCTTTGTTGATGCTGTTGTTGTTATTGTTGCTGTTGTTGTTGTGATTGTTATTATTGCTATCACTGTTATTGCTGGTATTTTAGGACCATTATCAAGTTGACAGTCGTGTTTATAGGATAGCAGCCAGTCATATGATGAGTGGTGATCTTGCGCAAATCGTTTGGGGGGCTCCTGCTGACGGCGGCGGAGAGGGGTGGATTGAATGGTGGATTGATTGAGTCCGGTCGACGCCGAACTTTTGCGAACTGAATTGTACAATGAATGGTGGATTGATGTCTGTCTCAGTCTGTAGGTCTGTCTGTGATGACGCGGCCTCTCCGTGAGGCTCTTGAGAATGGAACTGCCGGTAGGAATACAGAACACGGCGTTCATTCCGGCCTTGCCCTTCCGAGGCTGGCTGGTAAAATAGACAAGTTGTCGATTAGCAAGTTTGTTGACTAGCTTTCCAGCTTGCCATCGTCAATGGGCCAGCATTGTCGACTTTCGTTCGTTTATTTGTGCTTGTCTTCCGCGCGAACACGTCTCTTCTCAAGCAACATCTCGGTTTTCCGTTGTCATTTCTCGGAACGACTTTGTCATGTGGCGATGACTGGAGGTAGGATCAACCGTACCAGCTAGTGCAGTATTTACTGTAGAAACGCCGACGTGCCTCATCGGAAACCATCAATCCCTCCCTGCCAACCTGCTCCGCCTTGCTTATTGGATAGGAATAGGGTGGCTGTGTTTGTCTTTGTTTTCACAGTGGCTGAAGATTGTCCAATTTTGCTTTTGAATGGCACTGAAGAAAGAAGGACACCTTCGCGTACGCAATAACGCGGCAGCAGATCACCTCTTGTCTATACTTGTTACTTCTGCTGTTTCTGGTGTAACGGGCACACATAATCAAGTGCTACATGTCTTGTCATCTTGGATTTCCTTAAGAAGTTCTAAGTACAAGTTGCAAACCAATGAACGAATTCGTAAAGAGTTATCCACTCAGTGCCAGGCGCAAAAAGGACAAGGCAGAACAGTAAAAGTCAAGAGAGAGAGAGAGTGAGAGAGAGACAGAGAAAGACAGAGAGAAAAACGGATAGTGTATGCGAAACAAAGAGATAAACGCCCAGAGAAGTTGTTCCTGTTTTCGAGCTGGGTTCGTTGTGTAGTGTTTTAGTCAATTTAGCGAATGAATGGTGGCTTCGCCACTCACCTGTCCTCATTCGGGGCTTTCTATAGTCAAGTCTGTTGGCGTCGACAGATCAGTCGTTCACTTCAGCAGGAGATGTTCAGAGTCTACCTGCGGTGGTCTGAATGTTTTGTTTTTTAGAGCTTCCCTCATGGAAACTGGGCAGCAGTGACGGCAACAATACATAGATGTTTATTATAGTCACAGCAGCAGCAGCAGGCGGCACCACTACCACCCAGGCACCCAAATCACTACATTACCCTTGCGATGATATGAATCGAGACAATGCTATTGTTGCTTACCATCTGGTCTGGTCGTTTTATTTCTTCGTGTTGCCTCTTTTTTCCGTGTGCATTGTGGGTATTGTGGTTTATGTTGTTGCTGTTGTTGTTTCTGCTGCTGCTGATGTTGTCGTTTCTATGGTTATCGCGGTTATTCTTCTCGTAGTTGTTGTTGTCCTTGTCGTTGTCTGTTGTTGTGCTTGTTGCTAATTGTTGTTCTGTGGGGGTGGGCGGGGGGGGGGGGCAAGAAAGACCGCCGACGACGACGATGATGACGAAAACGCGTCGGTGGTGACGGGATAGATCAAGAGGCACACCTGGAAAAACGACTGACCCCTCCTAACCATAGCTGAGTAAACGCCGAGTGAATTCCGATTGACCTGACGACAATCTTTGAGGTTTAGGCGGGTGAACAGGTGAACACGCGCGCGCTGAACCGAACGAAGGCTGAACAGTGAGTTGAGTTGTATTGCAACTGTTTTGTTGTTATCGTTGTTGTTCTTGTTGTTGCAAGCAAGCGGACCGCCGCCACTATTCGACTGCATATTCGATTCGCGAATGGGCGATTCGATATGATGAGACACTCGACGACGCAGGTTATTACGCAGTTGGATGTGATGCGTTGGTACTTTGGTACGCGCACCCGCTCCACACCAGCGTTACTGGTTGCGCTGGCACCGTTCATATATATTGACTGGTAGGCGCTGAAGATCAGCATCATCAATTGTCATGATCATCGTCAGCATCATCATCGTCGTCGTCATCATCATCATTATTATCATGCTAATGATAATGATTCGTAACCATGACGACGTCAACGTTGATAATGGATGGCTGGTTAGGTTTAGCAGGATCTTTGCCTTGATCCCGGGATCACAGGACAGCTGAACGAATTCACAACTTGTTGATATGATCGAGTAAACGAACATCTATATATATATATATATATATATATATATATATGAGTGCAACTGATAAACATTTGAAAGCGAGCTGACAAAGCAGAACTAGAGCGAATAGCGTAATGTGATTTTGTGAACGACGTTTGACCATTCCTCTTAATAATACATATGTAAATACGCAAATACTCAGTATATGATTGCCATTGACAACAACATGCATACGTTTAATGAATGCTTGCATGAGACATGAGTGGAGCAGTTGTTGAAGGATGTTGATGATAGGGCGTCTTGTGGGTACGAAAATGATGGAAATACAGTCAACTCAGAGGAACAATAATGGCTTGTGTTGTTATTTCGATATATATATATATATATATATATATATATATATATATATATATATATATATATATATATATATATATATATATATATATATCAATTAAAAGTGAAATGTCTATGTTTTAGTTTAGCCACCAGTATATATATATATGTGTGTGTGTAATATGCGAACAGTAGTTGCTATATTTGAAGGTTAGCACCGATAGCATACACTATAGAGAACGACCCTTAGTAGCTATGTAATGCAAATATATATGTAGCGTTTATTTTACTATCACTCTCAGCGAGCTAGATATAGATACTTACAGTTCTCAGTGTTACTAAACAAACGCGAAAGTGAAGAGAGTCTCATAACTAGTGGTTCATCATAAAGACATAAAAGTAACTACAAACGAGCAAAACGGAAGCGCACGTGACCGACTTAGAATATGAATTATGTTATATGATGTTATTTTTATAAAAGACAAATATATACACATGGATGTCGTGCAGATGCGTGTATGCCCATTAGAACCGATAATAACCCCATTATTTTCTTGCAGATCGACGCCGGACAATCGCCAAGCTGGTCAACTCGTGTGATTTCGAAGCAGGAACTGTTTTCACTGTGACACTGTGACATGTTCTTGTTGGATACCTTCACGCGCGAACACCAGACAACACACCTCGAAGTCATCGGATGCTGACTCTTCCGTGCTCTAGTAGGGACTGCTTCTAAGGCCCCGCTACGTTTAAATATATATATTCGAAAAACAGGCAGACAGAGAAAAATCCCTAACCGATAGACTCATTAAGCAAAACACTGGAGTTATATGTGTGTACAAATAAAGATTTTACAGCACCTGGTAGTGATATATTAATATATATATATATATATATATATATATATATATATATATACATATGTATAGCATTTGCTTTTGAAGTATTGATTCTTATATATATATATATATATATAATTTCATACAGTATGCAAACCTGTGTCACACGCGTCACTTCAACCCTACCCCAATTGTAGTGTTGTACGAGGTGTCGAAGAAAACGATATCAACGTGTTCGATCGAAAGGTCGGCTTGCGATGGGTGCTTAATCTAATATGCTGATCTTCGGCAGCGGCAGTGTGTTTACGTTGTTTGGTCTGTGGCCACCATAATTTACTTACTTTTCCAACCATGCGTCCATCCATCCATCGATCTATCTATCGATCAATTTCTTTGTATTAACTCGTCAATTCTTCGTGTCTTGCTTCATGCGTGGTCACGCTGGCGGCTAACTAACTTCTTCTGTCCAACCTTTGGTTGGTATGGGGGTGTTCTGTGCTTCTGTGGCTTCTCTGTCTGTCTGTCTGCGCCTTTTTCCTTCTATTTCCCTTTCCTCCTTTCCTTCTATTCCCCTTTCCTCCTTTCCTATTGTCCTCCTTGTCCTTCTCGGTCCATGGTGTTGTTGTGGTTTTTGTCGTTCTGTCGTCGTGGCGTGATTGCAGACGACCGCGACTCGGAGGCTAGTGCCGGTGGGCCGTCGTCAGTGGGCTCTACCGGTACCGCCGTGGAGGATCATCGGTCAGATTCGTCGACAAATTCCTCTCCACCACCACCGCCGCCGCCGCATCCAATAGCAGCGTCGTTGCCAGCGGCAGCAGGAGCAAAACCAGTAACAACAACAGCAGCATTAGCAGCAGCTAAGACGACGGCGGCGGCCACGATCGTCAAGCCACTGCCAATCAAGGTAATCGTCAAGAAGGCCAATATTAAAGTGACGCCAATTAAGCTGCACAGCACCACAGCAAGTTCGCCTGCTGCTGCTACTGCTGCTGCAACTCCAACAACAGCAACGATGACAGCAACAACAACAACAGCAACAATAGTACCACCACCACTACCATTACCATCAGCAACAGCGACGACGACAACGACACAGTCGCCGCCAGCGGCCGCATCTGCAGTAACCCGTCTTATTAGCCGACTGAGCCATAAAACTCTACTCCACCACCAACAAAAACAACAACAACAGCAACAACAACAAAACAACAACGACAACAACAACAACAACAAGAACAGCAGCAGCAACAGCAACAACAACAACAGCAGCGCCACCGTCAGCAGCAGCAGCAGCATCACCACCACAGTACGTCCTCGCACAGCGGTGGCCTAAAGATGAACCGAGACTTGGCGCAGCGTGCCAAGGAGCTGGCCGCGTCGGGCAACTACGACGAGCTGATCGCGTCACGCTACCGCAAAGACGCGGGCAAGATGCGTCATCAGTGCCGAATCTGCGGCTACGACTCGTTCCACCGAAACGCCATCATTCGCCACATGCGCACGCACACCGGCGAGACGCCGTTCAAGTGTGGCTACTGCACGTACAGCTCGTCACAGAAGGCCAACTTGATGCGGCACCTCAAGCAGCACGCGGGTGGACGTCAGGTTAGCCCGAAGGACGTCGTGCCGGTCGCTGAGGGCGACGGCCAGCTTCTTCTCGATGAAGGAAACCGCGACCACCGCGATCACGACCACGACAACAATGGCAACGGCAACGACGATGGCGACGACGACGACGACGATGATGATAACGATAACGATGAGGTGGACGGTAGAGGTGGAGGTGGTGGAAGTGAGGCTGGTGGCAGCCGTCAACGATGAAGTCGACGACCGTTATTACTCGACGCAGAAGCTCGTGCCAAATGTCTAAGTAACAGACACAGGGGGGTGGGACAAGGGGGAGAAGGGTGAAAGTCTCGGCAATCGAGCTGTTTATGAAATAGCAGCAGCAGTGATAGCAGGCAAATATGGAGATGTCGACGATGATGGACACGACTATGGACGGCTTCGAGGCAATCTATATACAAGTCGCGCGGACGACAGGGCTAAACTTGTCAGCCAGAAGAAACGGTGCTGAATCATAGGAAGGATGCTATCTATAGATGGAAGATGCTCTTTTGTGCCAAATGTGAAGCTAGCTTCATATAGTGAAGGTTGAAAAGGCGACACATGAGAAAGCTTCGTTCGTCAACAGCACACGAATCTAGGTGGATCATCGTAGCTGCGTTTGCCGCTTCTTCCTTGGTTTTGTCTACATTTCACACTCAGTCGTCAAGTCGTCTCTTCGGGACCGCGATTCTTGGTTTTTCCATCTGGTTTTCCTATGTTGCATTTTTGACGACATTACCGGCCACGGCAACGGTCCACCGCCTTCTGCACTGCAGCAGCCTCTTGCGTTTACCTTCCCTTCTCGGTTGATCAACAAGGTGTGCTGAATTCACGATATTCGGCTAATTTGCTTGCTTATTCTTCTTGTTTTTCTTTTTCTTCCTATTCACATATCGTCTTGTTTGAGTTTGCCTTCATTTCTCGAGTTCGTTTTTCGGTTGGCACTTGGTGCTGACTGGTTCGGTTACCACCTGCCGTGGTGGCCAGGTGAAGACAAGCAAGCTTCAGTTTCCATTGCTTGTCGTGTTGGCTTGTCTTTGAGTTGTTTCGTTTTCTACTCGGTTTTTTGGCAAAGGCGCGCATATTAGTACACATCATGCAAGCTTGGGCACAAAAGATAGCCGAAAAAAGGAGAACCAATATCGCCACGCAGCGCGCGTTCTGCTCGCCACGATCATGAGTGTCTACAGCGTTAGAGCATTAAGAGAGAACTAAGAGTATGTGTGGTTGGTTGGTGCTTGGCATGACTAATTACGATTACGGCAATATTGATGTTTGACCTCAACGATGACGTTTCTAATGGGAATGACGTCGGAATCAATTATGAGGTTGGCGTTGGAAGGATGGGGGAAAACCTCGGCGTCTAATGATCCAAGGTGAAAAATGTGCAATTAGCAATCAGCTGACGTCCTCCTTCGCGACGACGGCAGCGACTCAGCGACTTGGCTCGTTTCGTTGTTCGGTTTCGAGTTCAGATAATCAAAACGACTCTGCAATCATCAGCGTAAACGCGTGTGTCTAGACAAATCTTGCCCAAATGACGAGACCCGAAAATGCCACCCAGAGCGACAATCGTATCATCTGTCTTGGTTTGGGTCTTGTTGGGAGCTACCACTTATTGAGTGTCCCTGTCTTATGTAAGGCCACTCGCTCATGCACTACATGTTGCTACAGGGAGCTTCGCTTTTGTGAAGCACTCATTGTCGCAATTGATTCCACAGGAAATTATTCTAATGCTGAGATGTGAGATACTTGGTGCAATCACGCGAATGAATATCTCTATATATATATGTATACACATCGTGTTGGGCTGTCATCATATATCGTCGTTTTGTTGTGAAGATGATCTCAACAGCCACTAATATCCGTAATAATAATAATACTAATGTTAATCAAATGTGATGGCGTGTAAATCACAGATGAGTGACGAAGCTGTCTGTTGACCTGTGTGGTCGCGATTCTTAGTGTGCTCGAAGCAGCTCGAGATGGCTCGCATCTCGATCATGACATCATACACAATCATGTCGAAAACAATCATTGTAACAGATCACGGCTTTCTTCCTTGAAACAAGCAACACAATCAAGTAGCTAGGGATAATATATATATATATATATATATATATATATATATATATATATATATATGTACGTGCTAGTCATGATAGCTTTTAGCAGTGATCGTGATCAATAATAACTGGCTCATCCGTAGGAACATTAGGTGGCGAATTGACCGGGCAGACTCGCGGGGCGACGTACGACGGACGGACAATCAAGTTGAATAGTTCCATAATATCGTGTGCGGTTGTATTGCTTCCCCAAGATAACAACAACAACAATAACGACAGTAGCAACAACAATAAAAGCAACGCCAATGGCAACAAGAACAGCACAAATAAAAACTACGACGAAACCACCTATTCAGCGACAACAACAGTAATGAAAGCGGTCACAAAAAACGGAGGACGACATAAAATCAAGAAATCATAATTGACGGCGAATATTCAGGTAGTTCACCGTAGTTACGGTGGTAGTTGCTGCTCTCTTTATCGTTGTTGTTGTTGTTGTGGTTGTTGTTTTGCGAGTGAAACTGCGCGAACGTGGTTCTCCCTGCAGTCTTCCTTTCCGTCGGCGTTCGTCAGGCAAAGCCCAGCGCCCGTAATTTCAGCCATCAATCTATCTACCTATTTAACCGATTACCACCGTTACGAGTGTATTATTCTGCTGACCAACAACAGCTGAGTATTGCTATTACTACTCACTTCTACTACTACTAGTACTATAAATATAGTGAACAATTAGTCATATGGTGATACTACTAAGAACCGTGTAGCAGTAAAGTCTATCTCAACCCGTAGCTCCGAGACCAATGAACAACAACAGCAGCAGCAGCAGCAGTCGCCTTGTTTTGCCGACTGCCTGCCACAAAGGTTCGAGCAAATTCTTTGTCATTTTCGTCAGCAATGTGGGCATACAGTTGCCAACCATAAACGCAATCTCAGGTCATTCGTGTTCGATTGGAGATTCGAGGCGTCAATTCCTACAGCTAGTAGGACTATTATGGGTTTAATGAATACTCGAATGAACACCCAACTCTATTCACCGGAACCGGGAATTGGCCGCTGATCTCAGTGATCAGTGAGAAGTGGAAGACAAACCGTTCTCAGAGATTTGGAACGTCTTTGGCGGGAACGTCATCGCCGCTTGCTCGAAAGGCGGTTTCGGTAAGGGCTAACCCTTTTTGGCACTGCTTGTTGCGTTATTGCTACTATTGCTCAGATCACCATCACGGCAAAACTGTGTCTCGTTCCGGTGTGATTACATTTGGCCTATATACAATGTCTCTTGATGCAGCTTTGCGCGAATAGCCGATGCTACTATGACCGTTTCGGCTGGCTTTCGTTGCAAAATGGTGCCAATTGTATATATATATATATATATACACGTATACAATCATATATATATATATATATATATATATATATAAGGTAGATCAGGTGCAATATCGTTATCTTGACCCCCCCCCCCCTTCCTAATATAAACTATTGTAATTATATATAATAATTATAAACGAAATGGGATGAGAGATCAACATAAGTAAAAAGGCAAGGCAGAATTGATTCTACCCATCCACATTCGAGCAACAGCTGATGCATCTGTACTGGTAGGCAAATTGTTGTCTGCCGTTCTACTCAACAGCTGGCTGCAGAGAAACAAGAACCGCATTTGTCTAGTCTACGCTGTGTGTTGTTCCCCCACTTCTGATCTCTCGTTCTCATAATCTCTCTCCTCTGTCTCTCTATGTGTCTCTGTATGTGAGACGACAGACGGTGCCACCATTCGGTGCGACTGAGCTGAGTGTTGTTATCAGAACTTGGGTGCTGCTATAGCGCAGATATCGGGTGAGAGAACACACGCTGTCCGGCGCAGGAGGGCTCTGAGTGAGAGGTCCGTGCGTTGAAGGGTGCTGCCGATGTTTCCCTGGTGGCTGTTCGATCGACCCGGAACCCGAAAAGGATTCCGCGCACTTGCATGGTGGTGCAAGTGCCGGTACGAGCCGGCGAGTACCAATAGTTAGCCACCCATAAACAAACAAACGATTAACTAATTACGTCAGGTTTTACTACTATTACCACCAGTACCGTTGTTGTCAGTCAGCCACGACGGCAACAGCAAGAGCAGCAATAACAACAAACACAACAACAGCAACAACAACAACAAACACAACAACAACATTATTAATTCTATACTGGTGCCGAGTAGTGCTCGTAAATGTACTCGTGCCACACGAAGGGCTATGTTCTCTCAGAGTGCTAGCTATACATAAGCTGCGGCTCTTGGCGTTACTTCTGTGTGGTGGCGCCGTTTGGGTACCGTATAAGTGCCGCGCCACAGTCCACGAACCCACGACCCATTGTCCCTAAATAACACTGCGTACTACACTAGCCGCATTATTGTGAGTGTTAATTACTGCTCCTATTATATATATATATATATATATATATACATACATACACGGTATATGTCAATCATTTATAGAATCTATTACAAAGAAACATGATCTTGTGTATATGTGTGTGTGAAGAACAAGAACCAGACTGGCTAGTTCTTGTCAATCGCTGTTATAGTGATCTTAGTATGTACTCAGTAGTAATATGTGGCCAATATCGAAACACCTCGTCACTTACTGCTTTGCTAGCTCTGAGCTGCAGGGGCAGTTAGTTGGTGCATTTAAGTTATTATTGTTGGTATTCCTATAGATATTGGAACGAGCCGATGTCGTCAGTGCTATCTACAAGCACGGATCGCAAAGGCATCCTACCGCGTTTATCTCTGGGCTGTGCCAAGCCGTCGCTAATAAAGCTACGATAAATACTTCATGTGTGTACGTTTATATACAATGTACACCCATGCATATGTCGTGTAATTGTATGTCGACTCAATTCAATTCAAGTACCTCTCTATTGGCTCATAAAAGTTCTTATTTGGCGAACTACTCGCCAAGGGTACGTTGTTCATAGCATAAGTTGGTGCGATTTGGACATTTAGTCCGGACTGGGTGTCGACACCGGAGGTCTTTTTGTACAACGTTGAAGAAATAGTTGGCATTTTCCGACGACATGATACTAAACACAAGGCGATCTGCCGTCGACTGAAGCTCTGATATGGTTGGAAGATCAATAAGTTCTGTATCGATATTACACCGTCTGCTTAGTAGAACATTTCTGGGACAATGAGTGTATTATACAAATGTACATAATAGTCTAGTCGTTTTACTACAAACGAACAGAGGGCTAAGTTGCACATTACGGAAGCCGATGAGACGACTTGCCGGACGTGTTCTCAAAATTTAAGATCAGCACTGACTAGAACGCCAAGACTCATCGTCGTCCGTGCCTCTCGAAGGAGTATATTGTCAAGTCTATGAATACAAAGTTGTTGTGACCTTCTTTCAAAACCGCACATTTCGGCATATTCACCCCGTTTGTTGCGCCCATAGAGCGCGACGCGTTAGGCTTGGCCAATATTGACATACATTTTGAGGTCATCAGGATAAAGTTTTGTACCTCACAACGGGAATGAGGTAGTTCCAAACGTCAAGGACAGAAATGGCCCAAAGCAGATGGGGGCCAATGGGAAGCCCGGAGGGGCGCCGGAGAGACATGGTGAGGATGACGAAAAGACGTTTCGCTTTCACCTTAACATCGAATTGCCGGTTCTGAAGATAGGCCCCGCATAAATCCGATCTAACTCTCACGCATTGCCAGAGGTCTTTGTTTCGACAAGAGTAGCCAGTGATCTTCTCTTTGGCGAAGACCTGCGAGAAGTCTGAATAAATACAGTGAATTTGTTGACGTCATGCTAGGGCCACACGCCAACTCTGGAACATTTCAAGCAGTTGCGTGCATGTCTCTAACGTTGTCCTACGAATGCTTACGTTATCTTTGACCTACCAATGCTGTCGCTACCAATCCAAAACGACGATTTTCACTCGGTATAAATACCGGTCGTGAAGTTAGTGGAGTCGCAGCAACACATATGATTACGAAGACGACCATTCTGTGGATGTGATGTGATGTGTAGATGAGGACGTCGATCATGCTAATGATACGAGTGACAATAATATTCCTCATAATACTGGTCATGATTACTGGTAACAAATAAAGCCTACGTCTAGCGATCAGCTCATTATATTATAGTAAGACTGACCGTTGTTTTCAGTGCTGAGTTTTGTTTGCCGCTTTTGACTTCTGTTCTCGTTCGGGGTTGTCGAATATTGCGCATATGGGGTAAGCGTTAGCAGCGACTGCGCACGCAGAACGGCCGATATGGCCTAGTATGAGTTGGGTGCCAGTTCTGGCTCAGGGCGGGGAGGTGGGCTTTGGAGCATGTTGTAATATTGGCAGGGGTTAAGCTTGAAGCCGGGACAACGCAGCAGTAATAGGAGTCATATCCATCCGTAATAACAGCAGCATTGAATAAAGAACTATTGTTGTTGCTGTTGTTGTTGTTGTTGTTGAAGCTGTTCACTGGTAAGTGACCTACACAAAATCTGTGTCAAGATCAGCAGGAAGAAAAGGCCAACACACCCAAACAACCTATTCCTTCTTATTCCTGTCTCGTTCTGCTCGCCTCGCCGCATCCCACACTCGAACCCATCCCGCACCTTTGTCCCTGTGTCCTACGTGTGTCCGTGTCTCTGTGGTGTCTCCACCTCAAACGAATGGTGGTAATTTCCCCATCTTGATTGCCGCCTCGTTCTGCTATATAATTCCTTCTGTTGCTACTGCTGCCGCTGCTGCTGCTGCCGGCGCCGCCGGCCCCGCCGCCATTGCTTCGGGATACATACTGAGCTTAAGCAAAGCACGCGAACAGCAAACTTGTGGGCTTCCAGCAGTGCTTCGTCGAAAGGGTCGCCATTTAGGTGGGCTCCAAGGGAGCTAGCTGTGTCAAGCCTTGTCCTCTGCTTTGTCCACCTCAACCCTATCGTCTGTCCGTCCATTCGTCCGTCCGTCCGTCCACCATACATCCCTCTACTATTTGTGGGCTCACCGAAACACCTACCGACAACAATGACTGACCGATCGACGCCGCTCGCCACACGAAGTCGTTGCTTATATTCTATGTTTTCCTTTATATATATATATATATATATAAAGGGAGCTAGAGGAGAGGGCCATCTGAGCGGGAGCGGCGGCGGCGTCGAAAGGTCCCGATAAGAGGTTGTGCGAGTAGCAAGTAGTGCCCCCCGGTCAGTCAAGCGAGGGTATAGCAAACGTAAATAGCATCTGCATTTAACATGTGTTTCCCGTAGGCGTCGTCGCGACGAGCCATTCCGGTACGGCCAGGACAACTGCAACTGGTTGCAGCCCTGGCAGCAACAGCAGCAGCATTGGGCACAAATTCTGCTACCGTTGTCACGATTAATGGTAGCGATCGCACAAGCAGCGGTGAGAACGACAACGACGACGACGACAACAATGATGACGACGACAACAACAACAAGGATGATGACGACGACGACAACAACAACAATGATGGTGGGAGAGGCAGCTGCAGTGAGAGGTGCAGCAGGAGCAGCAACAAAGATAGCAACAGCAACAACAACAATGACAGTAACAGCAGCAACAACAACAGCAGCAGCAGCTATAGCTGTAACAGCAATAGAAGGGGCGCCAATAACAGCCGCCCGAAACCCATCACAGCAAGCATATCATCCACAACCATCAAACAGCACCAGTCACCTGCTACAGCGTTGGCAACGCTGGCCGCTGCTACTACGACTACTACTACTATTACTACTACTACTACCACCATGTCTACCAGTGCGTGTACCGATAGCACCACTTTGAACAGCAGCGTAACGGCCGCTGTAGACGAGGGCCGGCGCCCAACTGATGCGGTGGTTGGAACCGCCGAACTGAAAAGTTCTTCCTCGCTCCCGTCCTCATCGCTGTCGCCAGCGCCGGCGTCGCCAAGTCCCACGTCTGCGGTAGCTGCAGCAGGTGGGACTGCTGCCGCTGCTGTGTGCACCTCAAGCGGTGACATCATACCGGACTCGATTAAGGGCGTTCTTGAGTGGCGAACGTCAACTCCACCATCCGCCTCGGGGCCCGGCGGTGCCGGCCCTAGTGCGAGTGCATTTGTTCCTTGCGCAACCGTTGTGGTTGGCGGTAGCAGTCGGGTAGCGGCCTCGTCGCCTCCGACCACCACCATCCACCGTCAAGTCAAGCAGCAGCAAAGGTGGGGTTGCCGGATACGGATTGCAGCTGCAGACACAACAAGAGCAGACTGGCCGTCGGTCCCTTCAGACCAACAACGAGCTTCAGGCCACCATCATTATTACTCCCAGCATCATCATCCAGCAGCAGCATCATCATAATCAGCAACAGCAGCCGACGCCGCAGCAGCAGCATCACCATCATCATCCGCATCACCCCCACAATAATCATCATCATCATCAGCGTCATCAGCACAATCAACATCAGCATCATCATCATCATACTCCGCACCAACATCTGTCGTCGTCACTGAGAATTGCGCCCAAGGGCGACATATACATGCCTGGTCCCTGTGGTGACAATAGCAGCTGGCACCGACTATCCTGTATTATCGCCGGCCACCTCTGGCCTATTCGTCGGTGGAGCGCGTGCATCAGCTGGCGGTGCATGTGGCGTCAGTAGCAGCAGCGGGGGACCTCCTATTGCGGACTATGCAGCAGTTGCCGGTGCCGAAGTCGACCCTACGACCGAACTGGGCTGTGAGGGCGCAATTAACCTTTCCACGACTGGCCCGTTGGCGGGTCTGGCGTCGAACAGTGCCTTGAGTTCGGGAGCGACTTCGTCTGTGGTCACCACCTCTGGCGGCGGTGGAGGCGGCGGCGGGAGTTCGTTTACATCGACCTCCTCCACTATGGCGAACGCTTTGCTGGCTGTCGGTGGCGTGGTAACGCTTACCGATGCGGCGACGATCATCTCTGGCGCCGAGTTGCCCCGTACGACAAGTGGAACATCGGGCACCGGCGGAAACAGCAGCAGCAGCAGCAGCAACAATAACAACAGCAGCAGCAACAACAGCAGCAGTAACAGCAACAACAACAATATAAGCATTAGCAATGGTGGAGCCCAGGGTGGCTTTCGCCTTGTTGCCGGCCGAGCGAGAGCTTTTCAGTGTGCTCTCTGCGGCTATGAAGCGAGTCATATCCAGCAGCTAAAGGCGCACCAACGCAGCCACTCGACGGAGCGAGTGTTCCGTTGCGCCGACTGTGGCTATTCAACCGCGGAGCTGGACACCTTCTATCAGCACCAGAAAAGCGTGCATGCGCATCAGGATCGTGACATACAAGGAGGAGGAGGAAGCCTATTGGCTCAGGAGCAGGGCGCATCTGAGTAGCCGGCGGGAGCTCAGCCGAACGCCCCACACGATACACGATTGACAGATAGATAGATATATAGATCGATATATATAGACGATGCCAGGATCACTCCACGATGCGATACTACACTACTAGATTTTACTCGACACAACACGAAAGAGAGATATATAGTGAGAGAGAGAGTATATTCGTTGATCTACGCTGATCTTTGTTTGTCGCCTCTTCCCATCGTTCAGTTGGGCGTTGTTCAGTAGGGCGACTGAACTGAGAGGAGCCGATCATTGCAGGCAAACACACAATTCGTTTAACGGCCAGTCCAGTCACCAAAGATCACCAGCATCATCATCACCAACACCATCATCTATTCCTATAAGACGTTGTGTTGACGGCACAGTCTAACAAGCGCTCCGGTGCGCTAATGACAGAGCTGGGTTTACAATTCGTAATTCGGAACCACAATTACCATATACACGTAATTTTAAGGAAGAACATGTATGCTCTTGTGTATATATATATATATATATATATATATATATATATATATATATACGCGTCGTGCTCTTATTGTTTGTTTTTTTTTCTTTTTTTTTTAATAAAATTCCTAATTTCGTTATTTTTCATCATTCTTATTTTAAACCTCTACTATTCCGCTCTTCAATTTTGGCTAAATCCGAATTTTGCCCGAGTTCTCTTCACTTTGCTTCAGTTTGAACTAACTCTCAAATTCTGTACGTCTCTATGCGTACGGTTTTTTTTAACGTGTAATAGATAGCTTGCTATAGATGGAGCTGTACAACGGAACGATCAGTGTGTGTATATAAGCGTTGTGATTCGTTAGCGTTGTCTCGCTTCTGCTTGAGTAGCTCGGCCTAGCTATGAAGGCCTGCTGAAGGCTGCTCACCGCCGATTACTCCGCCTCTATGTAACGCCGATCTAGCTGTCTAACTATCTATTGATTGATTATTGATTGATTGGTTTATTCGCTTGATAAGTGTATGCACACATATCACCCTTTTATACCAGGGGCGCATAACGCTGCAGCTATATTATCTATACATCTATCAACAATGTCGTTGGAAGCCGAAGTGCGGCGAAGCGGACTATGTTTCTTATTCCACCATCATGGCTGTCGTCAACATCATTATATTATTATTATTATTATTATTATTATTATTATTATTATTATTATTATTATTTTATTATATTATTATTATTATTATTATTAAAATGTGCTCTACAACGACATTCAGCTGCACCTTATTTATGCAAGGCGCCTGTGCAGTGCTCACCACGCCAGTGTGATCACCGTATGTTCACACAGCGAAGATTCGTCAATGAACAGAGAAAAGTGAACGGCGCCGAACGACTGGCCAGACAGATAAGATTGATAATTTCCCACATAATAGTTATAGCGCGTATATCGATATGACACGATAGGCAGAACGACAATAGTACTAACAGACAAGAGTCAAGATAACTACTACTCGCCAAGGTGACGGCGTGTGTTAATAGCTGCGATGATTTTGATTCTAAAAACAACAACAACGACGATTCCTCTATTACGTTGCGTTGCTCTGTTAATAAAATATGTTGTGTTTGATATTGGCGTTTTTGTTTGGTCTCGTTTTGTTTGCTGTCTGTGTGCGGCGTGTTTTGATCTGTTTTTGGATTTTGCTATTTTTACTAAATGTGATTATATATATATATATATATATTCGATGAGATTTTTCGACTTTTGTACTTGTCGAGTTTCTTTTCCTTTCTGAGTTTGCATGCCTGCTTCTAACAGAATGGGTTCTTACTTCGTACACTGAATTAATCGTTAGCTGTGTTAACAAAACGTATACATATATGGGTACGGTTTTCTATTTTTGAGAGGTTGATTATTAACTAAGCTTGGCCGACTGTTACCTGCTGTACACGAGGCGGTAGTTTGTAGGCTAGCCATCACAAAAGTTAAATGTTGAGCATTAAGAAAGTAGAATTCTAGTTTCGAAAAAAAAACATTCATTGCGTATTAAGTGTACAGAAATCTGTATCACGAAGTTATTGGACAAGATGTTGACGAAGCATCTTTTACAGTGTTAAGCATACTGGACTGCACCAGCTTTGGGATGCCCATCTCCCCGACTGAGCACATCAACAACAACAGCAGCAGCTGCAACAGCATAATCTACTGTGTCTCAACGTGTCGTCGAGTTGTAGCGGCGGTAGCATCTCCGGTAATGGCACGGCCAACAACAACAACAACAACAACAACATCATCATCAGCAACAACAACAACAGCAACAGCAGTGGCACCAGCAGTGCGAAGAGTTATAACCAAACGACTACACCTGTCAAGTGCGAGTTTTGCAACTACGAGACAACGCATCGCGCTAACATGTATCGACACAAGTACGTGAATTCAGCATGCTTGAAGAACCTAGATATATATATATATATATATATTATACATAGACGCATGCATTGATATACGTTGCATGTATAGGTTCGTATTTGCTTATCAATGCGTATACCTATGAATATATATATACATCGTTTTATTTATGAAATGCAACTCAAACTAAAATTTGTAAAGTTTACTTGTATACATATATATATATATATATATATATATATATATATCATTTGGCATATATGGGTATGCATGCATATAAAATTGAGCATACATTACACATTAATTAGTCAGTCAGATAATTTGTTGTTGTTGTTGTTGTTTACTTCGAGTGTTATATAGCTGTTATGAAGTGTGAGCTGCCGTTAGAACCTACGAGAGCACGTTTACTTTGACGCTTGCTTCCGTCAGGACTACAGCGTCTAACGTACATGTTACATTGTCTTTTTGTTGTTGTTGTTGTTGTCGTCGTCGTCGTCGTTATTGTCGTGGTGGACTATAACGTTGCAGGAAAACACATTTCGGCTTAAAGAACTACGAATGTTCGGTATGCGGCGTGATGACGACCCGCAGCGATAACCTTCGTCAGCATATGCTGGCGAAGCATGGCTTTGTGGCACCGCATATATCCCATAGTGCTTCAGGGACACCGGATCCGATCCTACCAGCGGCTGTACAGCTCTACAACAATAACAACAACAACAACAACACTGCTGCCAAGTAGCATTGTCTGCAGTGTGGAGGCAGAGAGAGAGAGAGAGAGAACGAGAGAGTATAAGCAGTACCTGCAACCAACAACAAGCGATTAGACACGGGTTGTGCTGTTGTTGTTGTTCTCATTATATAACTCATCAGCAGCAGCAACAACAACAACAGTGGCAGCGAATATCTGTGGCAAAAACAGAAGCAACGACCATAGAGTTATCCTAAAAACAGACCGCACGGCGGAGCAATGTTAATGTCCGCAATAGCAAGCAGGCAAGCAGCGGCAAGAACAACAGCAACAACACAATAATGAAAACAACAACAACGACAACAACAACAATAACAACAACAACAACAGCAACAACAACAACTACAACTACAACAACTACAACAACAGCAACAACAACGACGACGACGACAGAAACGGTGATCTATTTATGTGAACAGGCTTGGCCTTCATAACTGTTCGAGCGGTGGAGAGCCATGGCAATAATAGGCAAAAACACACACGGGCAAAACACGCGACCTGGTCGTCATCAGCGGCGGCGGCGGCGGCGGTGGCATAATCCGCAGCCGTTGCGAAGACAGTAGCAGCAGTAATAATCACAACAACGAAATCGGCTAATAAAGCAACAACCAGCGCCATTAGTAGAGACATTAGCGCTAGAAGAAACAAGGACAACAATGTAGGATGTCACACACGCCGAAGCCGACGGCGACAACAACAATAGCAACAACAGCAACAACAACATTAGCAATAAAAACAACAGCAACAGCAACAACAGCAACAGCAACAACAACAACAACAACGGTAGTACTTCTGTCAAACAGATGTTGAACACATTTATGTTGTTGCTCGCAGGCACTTCGCTCACTCGCTGGACAGATGTGCGGCGTTCAATACGCGAGCGTTGGTTTGCTGGTTGGTTGGTTGACAACACAAGAACAACACGACAAGCGTGCTGCGCTGTTTTCGGTTCGGATTCGATTAAGTACAATTCACGATTCGAACTACAATTGTATCATGCCGCTGCTCATTATTGCTGCCGCCCGGCGTATTCTTGGCAGCTGGTCAACGAGCCGCCTGCGCTAGCACTTACCCGCCAACGTCCACTTTTCTCAATGCTCTCACGTACTCTCCGGGCCCACACCTTTTGCTCGATGTGTAGCTATGGGCTACAATATACAACACACATTTGTTGTGTGCTACAGACAAAAACTCAAATGCTCATGTTAGACATATATATATATATATATATATATTGAGAGAGACAGAGATTGCTGCATTTATATACGCACTGTTAACAGCTGCTGCCATGGTCGTGTCGCGGGCAGCGGCAGGATAAAGAAGAAAAAGGTGTTTCGCGCCTTTTGAGGCGATTTGAGGTCGCATCGCTAGTCCTCGGCAGTCAGGTGAACGGAACGACGAATAGACGAACAGCGAACGAACCAAAAGCGTGTGTCGCACAATCACACGCAAGTCACGGCACACTCCGCCAACACAGAGCCACCTACGAGAGGGCATACGTCTGTCTCAATACACAGAAAACGTGAAGTCCAACTACCAATGGGCGGATGGCTGGCTGGTTAACTGGCTGGCTGATGTGTCGGTCGACTTGCTCAAGACGACGCCTGGTGCTCGCCGATTGACCGCCGGAGTCACGGTGGCGGTACGGATTTTTGTGTACATATATGTAAATGTTTATGTGGGAGGTGAGACGGAAAGAAACGCGCAAATAATGCAACAAACGCAAATGGGGCATATCCACGCAGCACACGAATGAGACTGCACGAATGCAGACATGAAAATGCTTGAGTGTTTAAACGAACTACATACCCACTGGGAACTAGCTGGGAACAAACGTGTCGAGCGTGCCAGCACTGGCCGAACTGTACATACTGGCAGACATATACAGATAATGTAGCGTTCGAATTATGCATATATATATATATATATATATATATATATATATATATCGTGCATAAATACAGTCTAAGTTTGCATAAGCGGGACAATGAGTCCCAGATGAGCACCAAAGTGCCACCTTCAGGTCCACTGGGGGTGTGAAGGAATGACGCGTCGCATCAAACTAACCAAATACTATCCCGTTGGTTGCTCTAGCCGTTGTATCTCCATATATATATATATATATATATATATATATATATGCCGCAGCGGCCAGTCGACAACTACACTGACAAATGATATGTAGCGCCGCCGGTGACATAGTTACGATAGCACTAACGTGCCTAACTATTAAGGCATCAATCAGTTCGAGTGTGGTGGCTACCACGTTACCACAAGCGGCACAACAGCATAAGGCGACGAAGAACACCCCCAATATTAGCATAGCATAACACCGAACAGTGGTCGCAAGCTAGACGAAACGAGGAGCCCTGCCGTTTTCCGTTCCAAAAAGACTCTCTCAGACTATCTAAACTGTATCTACTGTTATTATGGCAGTGTATTATCGCCTTGAACACGTGTTCACAATTCCACGTTGATGAGAGGAGCCTGACCTATGTCATGCATTCCGCTATTGACGTGCCTGATATTACAAATTCTTCAGAATCTCAACCGTTTGAATCTCAGAACATATATATATTTATATATACACACATACGGGAACTTTCCAATAGTATCTATATATTCACTTCATGCTAGATATTTAGAAAGAGTGTAAGGCTCAAGCAGTGTTCAGTTCTCAATACTCCATTAGATGAACTCCTACTGTTGCGGTTACTGTTGGTCATCTTTGATGTTGTCGTATTCTTGTTTAGGCCAAACAGTCACCACCAAATAATCGTTATGCTCGATCTAATGCGCGATTCACGCGTTCGATGTGAGCGCAGATGTGCAAAAATCCGTTCTAGTGCTATTCGTATACACTCCCCGTATGGAACGAGTTAAGTTAGCCGGATATTGGAACAAAACGCGGCTTGTTTTCTGGGAATACTGGACGCGGCAAGTGGCATCTTAAGCGTTCGCCGACGGCGACAGCAACACCAGCTGAGGCAGAAATCTCTGGGCCTGACTAAGGTCAACAACAACAACATAATAACAGAAATAAGACGAACTCCTTTCTCTTCCCTTGGCGCAGTCATTCCTCAAGCGGGTACGTTGCATTGACTGATTGCCGCAACAGAACGACAGAGTTTGGTGATATACCATGGTTATTTAATCGGGCACTCAGTATTGCAATCCTTTGTCAGCGACGTAACTACAATTTTTCTAACATTGCGTCTATATATATATATATATATATATACATGTTTGTCACATTCTCGTAAACTCGCGAACGTTACTGAATATGTGCCGAGCGGAGCAGAACGAACAAACTTTTCAAATGATATGATAGTATTTTCTTGACAATGTACAATTCTCCAGTCCCACCTACGTGTATTGACACACGGTTGTTAGTGTTCTTGGCCTTGTTGTAGAGTGCTGTTAACGTTTAGTTGTCCAGATAGAAGAAGGTTAGAGGAAGCACACAATTTTTGCGTGCACCTAACGAGGGTTGCTCTAGACGGACGCCGCTATTCGTCTATGTTATAGTCATGATGATGATGATAATAATAATGTTGATGATGGTGATGATTACGATAATAATAATAATAATGTTAATGGTGATGATGATAACGATAATCATTATTATTCGTAGACTTTTAATAACGATTCTTCTGTTGGATGCTACAACTGTTACAACGATTATTAGTAAGGTGCCATTTCTGGCATTTCGAGCAGCATACGCAAATTGATCGATATACGTGATTCTGTCAATGCTCAACATTGTGCCTGTGCCGTCTTGGTGTCCGGGTAGAGCACTGAACTGTGAACAGATGATACACACAGTTTTCTCAAGAGCAAAGCACTGAGCAGCAGGTTCTCTTTGAGGTTGTTTATCGGCCTGTATTTATATACAGACACGTATACATACACCCGTACGCGTACATATATATATATATATATATATATAATTACGTATCTGCACGCACACCTATAATACATACACACATAGAGTATGTTTGATGATGCACGGGGTGGTCTGAACAAAGGGTCACAAAAGGAGAAGGGAGAGGAAGAAGCATATGGGGAGGATTTGCCGCGCTTCGCATATAGTGGCCGTGTTGTTATTGCTGCTGCATCGACCATCCGCCGACGAAATAGCAATTACAACAACTGTAATAAAAATAGTAGTAATATTAAAATTAATAATAATAATGCTAATCATCATACATCGTAACAAAGATAAAATGGCCTTTATCGAAAATGTGTGCAAGCAGAGGCGGACTCCGTAAACCCTGACCGATACACGAGTTCGTTCAAGCGGTCAAGCGGCGGGCGACCACCTTTTGCGCAGTCTGATGGCACGCCACTTGTAATCATTGTGCTTCCTCGATTATTAGTTATGCTTTCCTCTTCATCGTCATATAGGAATTTTTGACGATTTGGGTTGGGCGCGCAGGGCCTATTGAGAGCAAAAACAATACTTTAAGAGAGCGTATGATTCGTACGGATGTGTGCCTGTGTGTGTGTGTGTGTGATAACAAAATTACAAAATTGTGCCCAAATTACACACAGCAGTTTGGGGTGACGGGGGCGAATTTCTTGAGGAGTAGGTGCGTCTATCAGCAGGATGCCACAACTGCTAATACTGCCATGTGGGGCGCCCACGAACAACATTAGGCATACTGCAGCGACCAATTCTCTGACACATACTCAGATATATATATATATACACATGCATATAGAGAGAGACATATATTTCAATGTGTTTATATATATATATACATGAATGTAAATATATAAGTGATTATGATGAAGTGCTATACTAGTAGTGCCTAGTTTGTCAAGTCTACCGTGCCGATGCCCTGCTTTGTTCACACGTGCTAGGAATGCATTACGTTGTACTCTAGAGAGAATGGGAAATATAAAGGGGTGGAGGATGCAGCCAGATCCCGTGCATCTTACTGTGGATGTATATTCTGAATATTTGGCGCAAAAAATTAAATCTGTTTGAGGGTACCATAGCTAACAACACGGTTGTATGTGAGTATACGACGAGAGCATATAGTGGGAGTATGCGATGATTACGAACAAAAGGCTCAAGGCAACAGGAGCAATCATGGGTGGGGGAGAATGATCTTATCCCGAACGAGTGTAGTGGACGGTGATATCGAGGATTATGATGATGGTCATTATTTATCAGACTAAAGACTATTTTCGTAATTGTTATTCAGCGTCAATACCGATGGTTGCGGGAACAGTAGTAAGGCGATCGTGCAGAAAACAATTCTGCTATCGTGATGAGATAATAAACGTATCGCTATTTTTACTTTGTGCTCTTCTTCTTTTTCTTCTTCTTTCTTCTCATTTCGTCCAGTTCTGCGCGTATGTCTCACCGCACGTTATCTTGATCACGCACATAGACTTTTCAGCGTGCAATTCGACTTCAGTCATTCTGTGAAAAGCTGCTCTAGTTGCAGTACACGCGTGTTTAGCTATAGAAGAAAGGTGGAAGCAATGGTATATATTTGAACAAAGTGTTATTGTTAGTTGTGAATGTTATTATAACACTAGAAAAATAAATGTTTGCATGTTTGCTTCGTTTATATATAATATATATATATATATATATATATATATATATATATATATATATATATATATATATATATATATATATGTATATATAGGGGTATATTCGCAAAAGCCTGAAGTTGGCAGAGAGTGGTTTTTAGGTCTTGTCCTCCGGAACGTGCACTAATGTATACTGTTCTTGCAGATATCTCCTTGAACTGAACTGCATATCGCATCTGCAACGGTTGATTTCTGCTGCATTCAGTTAGAACGTGTTGGTACATCAACGATCATCGAGTCAACTCACGAAGACTTTCGGTCGATTTCCTGACGCTGGTCGACATATATTATACGAAATATTACTAATAAGAATAGTTATAATAATAACAATACAATTTTTTGAACACGGGTTTTCATTATTATTATTATTATTATTATTATTATTATTATTATTATTATTATTATTATGCACACAATTTCTAATATATTAAATATATAACATCTCTAGTATTTCTTATATAATCATAATAATAACAACCAATGACGCTAATCACAGCTATTTATTATTCCCATTACGTGACAAAAACATTTACTCGTTGGGCAATACTTATTATAATCAAATAAATATTTGAGCTTCTTTTAACTTTGCATTTCAATCCTATCAATCTTTCTAATATATGTACTTAGCTGTAGGCCAGTGGTGGTGATGGTGATTATAATGACTGATGATGATGATGACGAAGATGATGATGATAATAATAATAATAATAATAATAATAACTTTTGGATGGCTTTTATGGTGATTCCACAGTGAGCTCTGCATCGCCCGCCGACTCGCTACTGTTCGATGTGGCCGCCCTTCCAGCGGGCGCCGGTGTGATGCCGGCGTTTGAAAGGGGGGCGGCTTCGTCAGCCGCTCACATTCGACTTTTGTCGTCACTTTCGTCGTCGGCGGCGGCAGCAGCCGCAGCCGCAGCAGCGGGGGTACCATCAGCCATGTCGGTGTTTGCCGGGCGTCACCCCAGCAACCGTTGCTGTCCACTCTGTGACAAGGTAGCAAAAATACGCTGAAGAATAGACGAAGAAGCCATAGAGATCGTACTTAACGTGCCCCATTGGACCCACTTGTCCCCCGCCGTTTGTGACGTAATAGAACGAACAGTGCGTTTGGATTGAACCGCGTGGATCAACCGCGCCAGCATATTGTATTTTCTGCATAATGAATATGCATGCCGTTCATGCGGTTCGTATATTTCTGTATCTTCTTGTTTTTCTTGGGCTTATTCATATTTATTGTTGTTGTTGTTGTTGTTGTTGTTGGTGTTTTTCCCTTCGTTCTTCTTCTTGGTACGACGATAAGCCTACAGCGTTGTCGTTATTGTGGTTGTGTGGACGCGGGCCGGACTGTGTTGCAGGTGTTCCCACTGAAGCGGGACCTCGAGCGTCATATGGTCAAGCATACGGGCCTCAAGCCCTACCCGTGTCCGTACTGTCCGTTTCGGACGACGCGGCGCGAGCACGTGTCCAACCACGTGAAGAACAAGCACCTCGACCTCTACATCGACTACCTCGAGTTCGCCCGAATGCGTAAGCAGCGATATCTGTCACTCGCCGGGCTCTCGTGCGGCCCGTCGGCGATGATAGAAGCCGGGGACACTACGGGTGCGTCAGCGATGGCCGACTCGCTCGAGGACGTCGAGCTGTTCGAGGCCAACATTTCGACCGCTGACGATGCCTCGACGACCGAGCTCGCCCTCATCAACGACGACGCCGCCGCCGCCGCCGGCAGGAGAATGCGGCGAAATAACCGCCATCACCACCACCAACACCACAACAGCAGCAGCAACAGCAACAACAACAACAATAACAACGACGACAACAGCAGCAGCAACAATAATAATAACAATAACAACAACAGTAGCAGTGATCTGTCATCATCCCGGGTAGGCACCAGCCTGAACGGCTCATCGACGGACACAGCTAGCCAACACATCTTTCCGTAATTGGGGTCGCGAGCCGTCGTCGTCGTTGTCGGCGGCGAAAGTCATCGGAAAGTCTGTTTGATGTTAGAGAATCGAAGAAGTTGTTGATCAGAGGTGGTGTGGCGCATCTCTGGGCGAGTTTGCTCTATACAGATAGATAGATAGATACACCATGCGAGAGAGTCAGCCGAATAATATATAGTAGTTACCAGTCGAGAGAAGGTCGAAAGGACACTTAGTTGCCAAAACTCGTCCTGCTCACGGGGCCGGGAAGACGAGGTCGTTATTGTTACCGAGCCGGTTCCTCTTTTCTAAAGGGTTGTAGGTAGAGGTACAAGATCGATGAACTGAAATCTAGATGTGTGCGAGTGTTGGAGTGCATGTGCATGGTGCGTAAGTAAGCCACGTGAACAAAGAGGGTAGATGGGTGGAAATGAATGGAATGTCCGGAAGGTAACGCCGAGCGAGGCCTGGCTGCATCCAACGTATTCCTCTACTGGACAACTTTTGATAGGTGCCAACTTGCTCAATTTCGTTTACTATCAAACAGTGGGAGAGGGGAATATATATATATATATGCATATGTAAACTTAATCAAGTTTTGTACGTAGAGGCCGCGATGTACAAAACTGCCATTCTCAACCGCGATTTTGGCGTTGAGAGAGTTGACGACACAAGTCGACTTCGAAGGCATTTTGCGCTGTTCTGTCTGGTGTACCAGCGTTTCAGACCGGAACCGTCTAAGCCTAACAGATTGGCTAGTTAGTTAGCTTGCTTATGCGGAGACGGAATGGAACAGCACAGCGGGGGCTAAGGCGGCTAACGTATGGTTCTGAATGGCGGAGCGTTGCCATGGCAAACACGAACAGTAGGTAGGCCAGCGCAGGGGCATAGGCGCATAGGGGCGAATTAGACTGTAAGCTGCGGTGTCGGCGTGTTTTGCCGTTTTCACTCATTTGGCTTGTTTCGAATATGTTACACTACAGTTTCGGTGGCTGGCAACGCGCCACGTCGCGCCTAATGCTGAGAGCGCCCCAGAGCGGGTAGAAGACCCTTCATCATTACGTCGGAATATCGAAATCGGGATGCCCTGGAACCCTCTACCGCCCGACACTTGTTTGATGACGTGATCTTGTCTTGAAAGTTGCGGACTTCGTATTCGGTACTTCGTACGGCAGACAAATGCGACAAAAGGCAGCGCCGGTGTCGCCCGACTGGCACAACGGTAGGCATATTTTTAGGTAGTAGTCGTCAGTTGGTCGCCGCAGTTTCCGCAAGTGCCATGTCGGCGAACTGGCGCCCTCGATTCCTCCCCTTGATTTCGTCGTCATTCCATGAGCAGCTGAGTTGCGTCCGCCAGTGATATGCCGGTAGGCCCGGAACGCGATATATCATGTCATGTCATCACGAATAGTCGAATTGTCGAACACCAACAAGTTGCATGAACAGGCAAAACGCCACGCCGTCCTGGTTCTGCGTGCGCGTCTTATTAGGCACAATTGCGGTCGTGTGGGTAGCCGAAAAGTCTGTAGTCAGCGGCGTGGTCCTGCCACGAACGTAACCTGGTCCAGTTCCACAGGCCTCATATTCAGGCGAACAGGGTCACTCAGTATATTCTGTATTGTCAGTAGTCACTAGTCAGTATGATTGCTGACACCGGGTGATGCTCTCCTTGTTACCCCCACAATGTCATTATTGATTGTGATTATGATGATAGTGCTAATAGTCATGATTTTGCAGGTGGTTATTGTCGTTATGTTTCTCATGCTATTATATTATTTATTTATATATATATATATATATATATATATATATATATATATATATATATATATACACCATTATATTTGTAATGGTATAATGTTATGCTGTTATTGCGCTGTACTTATTACAGCAAATTGTTGTTATAATTAACTCTTCCTGTTATGGCTAATAAGAACTCTGCCAGTACGCTTATATTTCTTCTTATTATTATTATTATTATTATTACTTTAATACCACTAATCTAGATTGCAAGCGTAATAATAGCAACGATAATGATAATAATAACTGTTTTTGTTACTGGTTATGATTAGTGTTTCTATTACTACACCGTTTTTTGTTGTTATTTAGCGTTGACTGTGTCGCTCACTGACCAGAGCGTGGGCGACTGGAGTTTGTTCCACACGGGCGGATTTCAGCTGATCCGGTACGCCAGTATTGTTACTACTGTATTATGGTCACTTGGTAGGCGTATTTTTATTAGTATTATAATTACTAAGACTAGTATTAAGTCTCGTCGTCGCAAAAGTAGTGAGTGGTTTATATTGCCACGCCAACGCCGCGTCTAGCGGACTGATCGAGAGCTGAACTCGGGTGAGAAATGTTGAAATAGATGTAGCTAAATCGTGTCACGTATGCGCACGTCAAAGGCACATCTAGCTAAAAAATAAGGTGATTTACAAAGGTTTTATAACGGAAGGTATCAGGGTGAATATATGTCCGTTGGGTCCTATGAGGTAAACTCATCACGGTGCCGTGACTAGACTCGATCGATGAAAGTCGTTCTGCGTTAAGACACATTAAGACCACGAACTCCGACGAGAAGATGAGGAGTCGTTAACTAAAGTTACGTTAGCTAACCGACTAATTAGTCGGTTAACCACGATCAGTTTTGGCCTGTCGGACGCTCCTTGATGCGTCCAATATCCAACGCTGCCGATTAAGCAAATAAGTGTTTCAATTGTTGTTACTGCTAACACTAATGAAAACTGTCACAAATATCATTGCTTTTGTTTGCTCCCGGCAACGGACACCGACAATAGCTAGAATAGCGCCCGAATTTGCAGTATTTGAGGATTACGTATTTGCGCTAGAGATCATTTACACCCTGCAATTGAACGGTATGTGTGAACCTAGCCGCGCCGTATTACGGCTGCATGGCTGAAACTGGTGCAACTAAGCTGTAAATAACTGTATGTTACCATATATTTATTTATATATATATATATATATATATATATATATATATATATATACAATCTGCAATCGCTTTTGTGCCAGTAAGGGCTAATTTATTTCGTTGGCTGGTGATGACTGAGGAATTATTACCGATGTGCCATATAATAGTATTATAAGTTGATATTGTTGCTACATTCCTTATTGTTACTACTGAGTGTGTATGCTTGGAGTGATCCACATATATATATAAACATAATCAATACACACACATATATTTATATATCTATATATATATATATATATATATATATATATCATGACTCCGGTGCTGTCATAAAATGTAGCACCTTAACGTTATATACGTATATCAAAACGTTGTTATCTGGCTGCTGTTACTTCGTGGCATTTAGCGCACATGGAAATATGGCTAAGAAGACGGCGATATTGTTTATCAACTTTTGCTACGGCACTAAACACCTAATATTAGCGGGGAATCTATTTATATATATATATATATATATATATATATATATATCGAGACTGCGTTGTGTCTGCCTGAGTTTATACACGTGCCGCTGTTGTGTATTTACTAGGGCACTTTTACTAAGTAAAAAAGAATAACTAATTGTGATGATCACAGGTTAGTCAGTATTATTAGCATTCTGCATTAATCACAGTTTCTACTAGTACTTCTTTTACTAGTGTTTTGCTATTGTTATTATTATTAATAATATTATTGTTACTTCTACCGCGACAGCTATTATAGCAGTATATAGGTAGGTGCAGGAGCAATCAGTCGTTTCGAGATGATACAATGCCTGTGTATTTATGCGTGTATGTATGTACATACACCTGGCATTTAGGACGTCGATACGACATACGTAAGATGCGACATATCGTGTATTCTTCCACAGCACCCTCCGTCCCTACAGACACATTCACACAGGCTATATTCGTACACACAACTTACATTAAATTAACTCGAATTAAATGAAATACAGACATCACTCCGACATACACCGACGTGTTAATTTTATGCCATGATTTCAGTAAGCTCAGTCCAGATGTGTGACGAAGTGGGAAAGTCCGGCCAAAACTAGTGTACTTACAACTTGGACTGGCGCTGTTACATTATCCCATGTGTTATTTATAATATTGCATATAACATGCATGAAGAAGAAAGAAAGAGAGAGAAAAAGCGCGAAGAAATTATGAGCCAGTGCTGCAAAGGGAACAAAGCGTGATTTAGTTTCGCAGATGCGCGTTATTATTTAGGTTAAACATGAGTGGGTCGGTCAAACAACTACTGATGGTTAAATAACTATCGGTGGTTAAATGACTTACTTATGCACAATAATCGGTTAATGGACGGATGATGGGGCTGGGGCGCAATCCGTGATGTAGTTAGTTAAGCTCCTAAACGAACCAAGGAGCCAATTAGTTTGGTGGGGGAAACAGAACCGACCGACGACGACAAGGAGATTTACTATCGTTCTGACGATGGGCTGTTACCGTCTGTGTGCCCCATACGTATATATTTGCGAGTAGCAATTACTTTCCTTCGGTATTTTTGTTCGCCTATCTTTCTGTTTATATTTGCCAAGCGTGCATGTATCAATTGATGTACCAGTGAGGTACAATATCATTAGTTAACGGTCTGGTCGATACGAATTGCAAAAATGTTCTTCTTCTTACTATTATTATTATTATGACTAACTACATTCGTAAGCAGTTAGACAAATGATGACGAGGTCGGTGATAGGTACAGCCGCGGGGCATTACTTACAGCTGACGGTAGTGGGTTTGTTCGGTCCGACGCTCAAACAACAGTTGTACGTTCCATAGGTTCCGCAGATTCGATAGTGCTGCTAGTCAAGTACGCCCATGGCGGTACGACCATGCTTATCCATGGCAATCATTGAAGAAGTAAGCGCGTTGTGCCAGTAGATAGATACGGTTTGATAACGTAGAAGTCGCGCTTTGTCGAATCGACCGACCGAGAGTAGAAACCCTAGACTGTCGGATGGCGGATACCTCACGGAAGTCGCGATCACACTGTGTGCGTATTTGGCGCGCGGTGACTTTCTATAACTAATAGTAGCAAGCAGTGGTAATAACTAATAATAATGATGATGCTGGTGAAAAAAAAACAACCACAATGCGTATCATCGTCAGAACTACTGCGGTGGTTATTTCTTTCGTGGCTGTCGTTGCTTCTTTTTACTGTTATTGTTACTGTTGCTGTTAGTGTTGGCGTCAATTGCCGTCAAGCACCTCGGCCTCAGCATATATGAGTCTGAGTGGCACGGCGGATCCAACTAGAGCCCGTTGAGGCCGTCGTTGAGGAACTCGGGAGCGATATCATCGGGTTGATGTTTATCCCATAGCGGCTCCTAGCACTGCCTTGGGTTCGAAGTCGCCGTAGTCTGTCCGAACATAGTCACACAGAGAAAAAGAGAGGGTACACCGTAGCTAATGAAGCAAACGAAATATATTTCCCTATCAGTATTCCGATTCATTGATTGCGATGAAAGAGAAAAGAGGCGAGAAAAATGTGTTATTTTCGTGACGGTTGTTACTATGATGGTGATGATGATAATGATGATGATGATAATGATGATGATGATAATGACGATGATGATAATGACGACGATGATGGTCATGTTGATGAAGGCAGGTTGTCGTCGTATGTAGTGTAAGTGTAGTCAAATATACAAATCCACACAGTTTTGCTGACGGAGCGATTGCGTCCCACATTAACAGATGTGCGATACCGCCAACCATGAATGACCGACCGACCGAACAAATGTAAAGGAATTGAATTTTTCGCACTTCATACATATATGGTTGGCACGCTTTATTATGAGATGATGCTAATTATGTATATTGTATGAAGAAATACTTGCGGCATTGTTGTTGTTGTTGATGTTGATGTTATCATTGTTGAATTCAGTAGGATAACGATTATTCACATTATTAATAGTTTATAATATAATAATTATACTAAATGATAACAATAATAACTTATAATCTTATGATTGCTATTGCAATCATAACACATCACTATCAGTATTTCTGTCGCAATTCTGTCGCATGCCCGGCGGCCAAACGGTGTGGTCAAACGGGCCAGGAGTAGCTCTCTGCTACTCCGATCAGGTGATACAGTAGTTGTACCAATGACATTCAGTAAGAAAGATGTCGATCATAAATCGCGCGACCCAGAGAAAAGAAAGAAAAACACGAGTAAGTGAGAAAGAGATGGACATAAACGAGACACAGAGAGAGGCGCAAGAAACAATTAAATAAATATTTTTCCTTCTCAAGCAATCAGCATTATTAAGGCTGTTGTTATTTTAGCATGTTCTGTCGTTGTCGCGAGTTGCGAGACTAACACATGACACATGTTTTGAAGTGTTGTTGCTGTTGGCTGTGCTGTAATTGGCAGACTTCCACTTCTCTTTTGGCCAGTTGCTGCAAGGTGATGATGATGATGATAATGATAGCAATAATGGTGGTGGTGATGATGATGATGATGTTGATGATAGCACGGGGTGGAGTTATGGCACTGAAAAGACAATACGGGAAACCGTGTTTACGTTCCTATTGTCACAAAACACGAATGATATGCTGAATTAGCGATTATGCACGACAACCATACAGATGTTACTTCGGCTACCGCTTGTGCTCATTCGATATGATTAACGCCTGCGCTGCTGGGGATAATAATAATAATAATAATAATAATAACAGTAATAATAATAATAATAACATTAATAATTGTAAGACTATTGGCAATGACGATAACTATTACTTCTTTGATTTGTAACCATTTAACTAAAATATGCAATTGTGGGAAGGAAATAATGCTTTGAAACACTTGTGCGATGCCCGTCGTGTTGTTGCTTTGCTGCAAAGGCTGCTCTCATGGCGACTACTACATGCAATGCTGTTCTATCTGTCTGTTTTTGTTATAATAATTACTGAAAATGACTGCGTGGTGTCCTACTTGTCTATATCGATGCCAGAATGTTGCTTCGTTGTGCTTCTTGTTGTGTGCGTATTTGACAGCTTATCGCTTTCTTGTCAGCGCGCTTTAGCCAGCTTGTCAGCTTCAGTCATCTCTTGAGGGCTTCTTTCTGTGTTCTTTCTGTGCGAGCTTTCTAGATGCACGCCGGATACACGCCGGACGTCTACAGAGCAAAGAGAAAGAGGGAAACGGAGAGAGAGAGAGAAAGAAAGAAATAATAAGGGTTCAACTTGCAAACAAGAGAAAGACAGGAAGAGCCGAGAAAGTCATAGCCACACAACAGTGGCCTACCCAATTCCCTAGTTTCCCTCCTCTTTGTCCTTTGGCCTTGCTCTGATTTCGCGCATGCGTGCATGTTGTTCCTTCATCCTTGGTCGTGCATGAAACATTGAAGGCCCCTTGTCTGTTGTATTTGACCGTAACTTGCCGTTGAACAAGCTGGCCTGATTTGATTTTGACGATGTTTAACTGATTTGAAGTGTGTGGGTTTTCTGTTCTGTGTTTGCTTCGTTGCTTTCGTGTCAGTTGTCTTTATTTCTCATTCTCATTCTGGTGACTTCTAATTGGTGTTTGGTTTGGTTTATTGCTGACTTTCGTTTGTTGTTGCTGTTGTTGTTGTGTTGTGTGTTCGTTGTTGTCCTTCAACATGAAAATCAACGCATAATGTGGTGTCAGTTTTTTGACTGTAATGTGTGCTGCGCTCGCTCCTTTCTTCCGTCTGTCCTTGCAGATCGAAGATGCACGCTTGCTGACAGCATCGGCGTTGACAACGGCGTCGACGAAATGCTCAAGCTGAATCTGTGGAATCCGTCGTTGCACGGCTCCACCTTCTGGGATATGGCTCAGGGTATGTCGGTCCAGCAGCTCTCAGCTGCTGCAGCTGCGGCGGCTGCGGCTGCTTCTGGCGGCGGCACCGGTTCCAGTCTGCCCGCGATGCTGGAATCGGCTCTACTTGGCGCCGCGGTGACGCCGCTCAAAACGCCGGGTGCGGGTTCGACGACCGGGGGGGCGGCGGGCGCGGCGACCGTGTCGGTTATGGCGCGATCCAGCCCGAGCTTGACTCCGACAGCGACAACAACGACAACAATGACGTCGACTTCGTCGTCGACGTTGTCTCGGGTCGCGTCGCCGGACGACGAGGGTATGCCGCTAAATGCCGCCGACGCACGGCTTTCGCCTGACGTGTCCTGTTCACTGCCGGCCCTGTTGGGCCCGGTTTCGGCTGCTGCTGCGTTCGCTCGAGGATTGGTATTCGGTTCGGGTTCGAATCCGGGCCGAGCCGTCGGCGACGACAGAGGAAGCCCCTCCGTTTCTGGTACCGGCGGCAGCGGCGGCAATGGCGGCAGCAGCAGCAGCACCGTGAACTTGACCTGCTACAACTGTGGACTGAGTACGACGACACGCAAGAATCTGGCACGTCACATCCGCTCGTGTCTTGGCTATCGGCCGCATCGTTGTCCGTTGTGTCCGTACGCCGCGTCACGAAAAGACAACCTCCGCCGACATCTCGCCATCCACAAAGACGTCGCTAGAGCACAGCGTTCGGCTGGTGGTTCGACCGTTGTTCCTATAACGACTTCGACAGCAGCAGCAACAGCAGCATCTGCTACTGCAGCGTTCGTCAGTAGTGCTGTCCGGGACGAAAGTCACGTTGGCGATGAAGCCCTGAATGATAATACCTCGGGTAGCAGCTGCGCCACATCTGAGCCCCCCGTTGCATTCCCCGGAAGCAGCAGCAGCAACAACAATAGCAACAACACCAACTACACCACCACCGCCACTCATACCAACAACAACAACAACAATAATAACAACAACAACAACGACAACAACAGCAATAACAACGATGTTGAGGAGATGAACACTGCTACTTCTTTCACTGTTAACACCGCCAGCAATAATGATGACGATAACAACAACAACAACAACAACAACAGCAGCAGCGAGAAGAAGAACGACAACGACGACGACAATAACAACAACAACAACAGCAACAACGTTGCCAATGGCTTAAACGATCTCCCCGAGGGTGGTGGCGATGTAGTAACCGAGCAGGTTATCGACGAGGACAACATGATGATGCTAATGCAATAACTACGCTAATTTATCGAACGGAAAGCGTGCGTCCAGTGAACGACAAAATGCCGTATTACAACAAAAAAAAATAACCAGCTAGAGCCGGTGCGACACAGTGCGAATACACGGAGATACATACATCCCCTAGATGAGGTCCAAGCGCTAGCGATAGAGATGTAGAGGACCGGAGATTTGTAGGGCTTGATTTTAACAAGCGTAATAGTGAGATTTACAGGCGTTTTATGAGCACACGCGTTGCTCGAGGCCGACGCGTGTCTGCTGGAAGCTGTGTCAACGAGGTCAAAAAGCTTCAATACTTTGAGCGGCGGAAGCATCCTCGCTTGAAGGTAGAAGCGACGTTAGGGGGTAGCTGTTGGCACACAGCGTAGCGGGAATATTCATGACAAGGGTTCTCTTTTTTGGAGTGCGGGTTCCCGTTGGGAAAAAGCGGGAAAAACCGGTATACTACGGTGATGCGCAGCTTACTACTGCCGGTTCTTTGTACCCGAATGGTGTGTTAGTCTAGTCGCGTAAGAAAGAAGACCTGTGAAAGAGATGTGTGTGTGAAAGAGAGAGAGCGTGAGAGAGGGAGAAGGAGAGACGTTAGTGAGAGACCGATTTATCTAGCCATTTTGTAAGGGAATCCTTATTGATTTCCCGCCGATACTGCATTATAAGTGATTGCACTCATCATACCGCAAATGAACGTAGGAGTGGGCGGCCGACATGCGTACGCGTTCTTAATTTTTTTTCCTCTTCGCTTTACACGACGCGGCACGTGTTCGAAGGCTAGCTGCAGCGAAGTAAATAAACGTCATTCGATACTGTTTCTTTCTTGACACACCGGTCTGATAGATTTAGTGTTCGAGATCTAAAGTAGCACTGTGATAATGGCGATTCTTATAGTTATTATCGTCATCTATAACAACTTTTGAAGACTGTTATTTACTACCACCCTGCTTGTGTAATTAACGTACATACAGTGTTGTGTATATATATATATATGTATATAAGTGCGCTTATATATGTGTATGTGCATATAGTTTTCATTCCATCCTATTAAAATATGGTTGTGTCTAATATATATATATATATATATATTTATATGCGAGCAACATGTGCGAACATACTCTCACGTAGCTGTCTTTTTCCAGATTCAGATCGTGGCTGACCGCTTACGAGCTGTCACAAAGCAGCACTCTACATTGCAGAAGCAGCGGTTGCCGAAGTTGCAGCCGCTGACGGTGTTGAACGTCCGTAGTCATTCAGTCTGAGGGTCGTCGGAGAGCTGGGCTGTATAAGAAGAGAGTGAATGAAGCTGAAGAGCGAAGAACCCCAAAACATCCATCGAGGGTCGAGATTGAGCCCCACAGTGCCTCTGGTGGCGGCGTTGCTGGCAGACAAGATCCCTTCTCGCTCAATGGACAAGATGGTTCTCCCTCTATTAGAGAACTACAGCGGTGTACCGCCTATTGTGCCCTCGAGGGCACTGGGGCTCGTGCGGCTTCGGCAGCTCTATTGGTATTGGTGATGGTGACGGTGGTGGTGGTGGTGGTGGTGTTGTGGTTGTTGCTGCTACGGCTTCTTTGTTGCTACGGTAGCCTTTTCGTGTTACTTCTTGCTGACTTGGCCTTTATCTGTCAGGGACGCGGCTCTCTGCGGCTCGGCTAGCACTTAAACCACTGTGCTTAGACTACTACTTAGACTACGTGGCTACGTTAACCACTACTATTACTATTACTGCTACTACTACTACTACTACAATTGGTCCTCCCATAACAACTACGCTAACGATTACTACCACAGCCGTTATAGTTGCTTATCTTCTAGTCACTACCACCATCACCACTAGCGGTATAATTTCGACTAAATTCCACATTGGCTTGCTTTGGTTGTTAACACAATCAGTAACAGGAAAAATGGAAGAAACGAGCGCGGGAGAGAGGGAGAGCTAGTTTGTACATGTCTGAGAGAGAGATGGGGGTAAAGAGAGAAAGAGGGGATAGATTGAGTTCGCTAGAGCACTCTATCGCACCGTTGCACCAGCACCACAATCTAGCTAGCGGCTTCTACACACTATCTAACTGTTTTTTGCAGCGCTTGGTCGATTGTGATATCGGGCGTTGAGCATTTTCCTAGTGTGCGATACATTTCCCTGCTAAATATAGTGGTCCTAGCCCAAATTCAGTACGAGTACGGTAAGAGAGAAGAAGAAACAGGTAAACTGAACGAAATGATGGCAGTCTCCTTTCTACCAACAGCCAACAACACTCCGAACAAGTGGGTTGATTGTTCGGTTACGCCTAGAACCTCCTCCACACCCCCGGTATAACATGGCTACACTGCAGTACCCGGTCACATACAGGGCGCTTGCGCTGAGAGGTTCGGCTTTTCTGAGCGTCATAATATCCTCCCCTTTGCTTGCTTTCCCTTGCTCTCTCCCTTGCGCTTCCCTCTGTATATAGCCCGCTCGCCGGTTCTTCTATTTTTCATTGCTGTTGTTTCGGTTTCGCCGACTTTTGATCTGTGTTAAATAATGAATCATTAATCCCATCAACCGCACTTTATTAATTATCTTATTGCACCGGCTTTATGCACCACAACCACATCATCATCATCATTACCATTACCATCACGTGCACAATAACTCGACACTCGCCGATTATCCTGCTTGTTTGGCCGATCAAAAGCTCATCCGTATTTGATTTGCACACAAGGATCTTTATATATATATATATATATATCTCCTTGTGTGCAGTAAGTGTGCGAGTGATGAGCCACCTCTCCTTCGTGATCCTATGCCCACTGATGGCAGCTTTTTACACTTGCTTCAATAAAGCTATTTCCTCATTGTGTTGTCGTGCTTACATTGTAACTACCAGCACGTAATTCGTTTAATTCGTTCATTCGCGCAATGTTTGAGTGTGGCCATTTATTTGGATATAGTGTGCTCACCTAGACACAATATATATATATATATATATATATGTCTGTATGGGCGTGACTATCTACCTGTAGATACTTATACGATGCTGCATGTATGTTGGCTGTTTGGTGCAGACGTTTCGTTTGCTTGCTCAAATGTGTATGCATTTTCGTAATTATGTCGATTCGAATTTCATTTGAAAGGTCATGTGTCATCTCACAGTCACCACTCACTGGCATGTTGCATGGCATTAGGGGAACCATCATTGGGTGCTTGTTGGGTACATATAGATATGACGGACGGCCTATCGCACAGTGCTAGCCGAGCACCGTTTCTGCTGGTACACGCTGATGATTGCATGAAAAGCGGTTGAATCGTCTGTTCACTACCGCCACGACGAATAACGTGCGTCTCTGTACGTGTCTCTTTGCCGAACGGTGCAGCCACTTCTCCCTAGACTTTGCTTGACGCTTATTAAGTTTTGCCATTTCATTGCTTACCTACTGGTGGTTGGTCGCCCGCTTAGCACAACGCTAACATGCAAAATCATTGGTTTTGTTTCATGCACCCGTCACTTGTTGCACTGCTGATTTCGGTCACTCTTACTGCTGCTGCTGTTACTGCTGTTGTCACTATTATTACTACTACTACTACTATTGTTGTTGTGGTTGTGGCTGTGGTTGTTGCTGCTGCTGCTATTATGCCTTTTTGTTGATGTCGTTGCTGCTTTGGCTTTGGTATTCTTGCGACTTACTATCGCGTGGTCGGTGCGTTGCCACTCACGTGGGATCCTGGTCCGACTCGTACTAAACCCTAAATATTCTAGACATTGCTTTCATGAACGCTCTCGCCAACGCTACCAGTGGTAGCGGCGGGGTCAGCTGCTGCAGCAGCAGCAACAGCATCAACAACAACAACAACAACCACTCTGTGATCATTAACCATAGCAGCAATTGTAGTAACTCTATCGGTAACAGCAACAATAGCAACAACAGCAACAACAACAACAATGTCATCATTATCGGGAGCGGCGGCGGTGGTGGCGGCAGTAACAATATCACAAGTAGCACGAGCAACGTCGGTAACGGCGGTGGGAGTTCAGCAGCGGTCTTCAGCGGCACCTCAGCGACTGGAGGAGGTAGCAGCAATGCACTCGGAGGTGGCTCGGGCAGTGGTCCTGGAGGAGGTGCTGGTGCTGGAGGTGGTGGTGGTGGTGCTGGAGGTGGAGGTGCTGGAGGAGGTGCGCTCGGTTCGCCCGGCCTCTCCAACTATATCTCGTGCAACGGCTACGATCGCTTCATTCAGTCGGACGCCGAAGGCAACAACCGCTGCCTCATCTGCAACTACTCGGTCAAGCATCGCCGCAACATCTACCGGCACATCTTGACGCACACCGGCGACAAACCGTTCCAGTGTGAGCTGTGCGGCTTCAAGAGCTCACGGAGCGACAAGCTCAAACACCACGTGAAGACCAAGCACTTTCAGGAATGTGCCGCTGCGGCGGCGGCCGCCGTCGCCGTGGGCGTCATGTCCACTGGGGGCGGAGGCGGAGGCGGAGGCGGGGGGGCGGCCGGCGATGTTGTCCGGACATCGTCCGCGACTGTCTCGTCAATCCAGGACCAGCTGGCGCTGGCCGGGCTTGCCGGAGGTCTTGCAGGACTGGGCGGTCTTCTGGCCGGCGTCAACAACGAAAACATCCCCTGCGGGGAACACAACAACAACAACAACAATTCGATACAGCTTTTGCCAATGGAGTGGAGCACGAGCAGCATTAGCGCGGCCGCTGGTGGTACGGGCAGCGCTGTCCGAGAGGGCAGAACGGAGGCCACCTGACCTGGATCGATGGAGGTCGAGAAGAGAGAACTCCATTTTCCTATATACAATTGTTCGTCATCGCCAAACGCTTCGAAGTAGTTGAAAGAGCAGAGCTCATACGTGCAAGGAGGTTGTGTGCAGAAAGTGCCAGTATATCATCACATCACAAATGTATAATGTGTGACGATTTAGAGCGAGAGAGAGAGAGAGAGGAGTTAGAGGTTGTCTCATTGTTCTCGTAATCTTGTTATACTGTATTTTTGTAAAGAACACTTATCATATATTTGCAACACGATTAATTGAACACGATGATCAAGATGTTGATATTCGGTTTGTTGATGGTGATCGTCATAACCAAGGACTAGCAAAACTTCGAATCATCTACCAGATGGCGTTAGGGTGTCGTGCACAAGGCGTCATTGCGTACGTCGGTTAGTTCTTCGACAAGACGATAACAGCATAGTCCGCAACGTTGAAATAATATAGACACCTAAACCTAAAGCTTCAGTCGAACCTGGGTGTTGGTCTACAACCTAAGTCGAAAGCTGATTCAAGGTCTGAAGACTTGACACCTATGTTAATGATGAGCTCGACAAGAGTCGATTTAAGACTGGCTACTATAAGCAAAGTGGCCAGTGCTCAACCGCATCTCAAGTGGACCACCATGATGATCTCAGTATTGTTTATATATATATATATATATATATATATATATATATATATATATATACACATCTATGTTATGACGTTCTACGATTAGCTAAGCTACACTGTTTTCGACCCGCAAGTGTTATTCTCATATAATGAGAGTCTGAACAGATAATACTTAAAGTACCGATTGTTGTAACTGTAATCAAATTTGCACGAAGTAATTGCGTAGCTCATATAGGGACTATTATTATTATTATTATGATTAGCGACAAAACTCGATTACTATTGGCGTCGTTATCCGCATTTTTTTTACAAATTGTATAATGATCGACAACCGTGGTTAACCCATGATCAAATAATTATTCAATAACATACATAATGCACATAGGCGGCAAAGGCGTTCGCAATCTGTTAGCTGCTCATATATATATATATATATATATATATATAGAGAGAGAGAGAGAGAGAGAGAGAAAAGGAAGTACACAAACAAAATCCGTGCAAATTTGATCTGCGTTTCCATTTTTCAATTAAACAATTTATATATATATATACATACATATATATGGCAAAGCTCAGGGAAATGTGCTCGCCAATAAGAGGTATTTGTGTTCTTGATATCTTCCTAACTATCATATGAAAAGTGCGTACCTCAAGGCCCATAAATGGAATTACTTTAGCTACCTAAGCAAACAACAACGTATATATATATATATATATGAACAAAAAGTCGACGCAATGATCTCATAAGTATTGTCAGACAATAAATGCGATGACTCAAGAGTTGTGGCTATTGAAGTTGCGCTGTTGCTGTTTGTAGACAACAGAAGAAGGCACCGTTATCAGGTGTAGACGATACGTACTCCGTACAAGAATAAGCAATACACAAAATCAGGCGTGCATATGGTTGACTGTTTACTGAAAAAGCACGACGCAGCATTGTAGTTGTTACTGTTGTTACTCATACTTACTAATATTGCTATCATTAACATTATTTGTATTATTTTCACAATTTGTATTTGATATGTGAATACGACCACGAGATGATGTGGATCCTAATAAAGATATAATAACCTCTTGATCCTTTACACTCATTGTCCACGGACAGATTGTGCTTATTGATTAGTCATAGCAGCGCACGTTGCAAGACGGAATACAAGTATTCAAAGGGAAGTGTCTTGCAAACGTAGCAAGCTCTCCTAAGGTGTCAGCAAACATTTATGATGTGTAACTCTCCACCCGCCCGTGCGAAAAATGTTTCTTGGTCGATCGAACAAATAATAATAATAACTGACAGTAAGTAATAAAAGACAGAAGAAATATTGACTGATTATTCATAATATTAATAACAGTAGGCATACTGATCAAAGTGTGCCAACGTTTCTATTGTTGCTGTCGGGCAGCAACAGTTATAATACATACGATTGTACTACATCGCAGCACCAAATAATCATAGACAGTATTTTGTCTAGTATACATAGTGACCTTAAAAAAGGTACAAGAAAGAACGCTAACATCTGTTGCTTTTATTGCAGATAAAATAATGGCGTGCAGGAGAACCTCACAATAGAAGGATTTTCCAACGACCAATGACGTCTACTGCTTGAACTCCATTAAATAGCGATACGCCCTGGTACATTAGTAGTACATCACGACGGCTACAATAAAAGTCTAATGCTTGCTTGCATAGCTTATATTGAAGTTGACGCTTTTTCACATGTACGGTAATGCTATATAATGTCTTCATCTTGGTGTTATTGCTGGCTATGCATTTTTCCGAATTAATCTCATACAATTTTTAAACCCGTGGGATTCTTTTAATGAATTACCTTACTTCATGGCAAGCAAAGTAGATGCCGCGTTCACTCTGCAAACGGCCAAAGACAACGCTTATTATTATTATTATTATTATTATTATTATTATTATTATTATTATTATTATTATTATTATTATTATTATTATTATTATTATTATTATTATTATTATTATTATTATTATCATCAATATTATTATTAGTATTATTATTACCATCATCATGTTGTGGTAGATGCACATTAAAGTTTACTGCTGACTAATCTAAACATGCTGATTTACGACGTACGGTAGAAACGCGTCTATGTTGATAGTTAAATGCTGTTTGTGCTGCTGCTGCTGCTACTGATGTTGCTGTTGCTGTTGTGTTGTTCGTCGTCGTCGTCGTCGTCGCCGCCGCCATGATGTCCGTGATCTCGTGGCTGTTATTGCAGTGTTCCTGCCAACGATCGCCCCCCTCGAGGCGCGTCCCGGCGACGTGGTCGTTGCGAGGAGTCCACCGGCATCAGCGTTGCTCAACGTGATGAGAGGCTGTGGCGTTACGGCGGCGACAGGACTCAGTTCATCTTCGTCCGCTGCTGCTGCTGCTGCTGCTGCTGCCGCCACCACCGATCAGCAGCAACAGCACCGTCGTCCGCACGGCTGTCCTCTGTGCGAGTATTGCTCAGACCGCCGATGGAATCTGCGGCTTCACATGAAGAATCGGCACAACCTCGATCTTCCTCATCATCATCAACAACAGCAGCAGCAGCAGCAACAGCATCCTTCTCTGCCGCAACCACCGCCACCGCTACCATCGACGATGGTTACGAGAGCGACTATCGTGGTTCAGACCACGCCCAGTGATATCCTATAGTCGCAGATCGCGGCTTCTGCACCTTGACCGCCTCGCCCGCTTCGTCGCATCGCTTCTCTTGCTCCTTTTTTGACAGTTCTTCTACATCTTCTTCTTCTTCTCCTTCTTCGTATTCTTCTGCCTTTTCTGTAACTTGTTTTTTTCTACTTGTTTTTTTTTCTGTCTTCTTTTACTTGTTCATCATCATGATTTGTTTCCACGTTTCCGTGTTGATCCTTTTATTCATAACTGTTTGTGTTTGTGTGTGTGTGAATGTGTGTGGGTACCTTGTATAATATTGATATTACACCTACTGGCATTCACGCTTCTTTTCTTAGAACATTCTCGACTGTTCTTCTTTATCGGAGAGAGAGACGGACGGACGGACAGAGAGCAGTATAAAGCGTTTGGGTTCTGCGTACTGAGCTGACGGAGTGGTGCTCGTTACGTGCCTGCCTTTACGCAACGGCAGCGGCGGCAAAATTGGCAACGGATTATATTAGCGAGTTGTCGTCGTCAACATTTCATGTCAAATTTTACATTGTTTCATCACGTTAGAGACAACTTACGTAACACACGCTACGTCCTCACGATATATTGATTCGTTTCATTCTCTCCAAAATGTTCAACCCAAATCAAATGCAAATCTTACGATATACGAGTATTCTTCTCCAAAGAGGCATATTGGCCGCGTTCGTGATGTCGAGGTGCCGGCCCTATTTCTGCCATTCCGTACCGTTCCGTCACGATGTATTCGATGTATCTAATCACAACCCTTTTATAAAGCTATTTCTGCTGTGGAGTTAATTTCCGTTTTCTAATGGTGAACGCAGTATATATAGCTAAAGAAATGACTTCATCAGGAAAATGAGAGAATCCGGGAAACACGACGGCCGTGACAGCACCGACGACGACGACCACGATGCGCGGTTGTTTTTGAGGCGCTATTTATTCTTTGTTTCTAGTTATTGTTGTTTTTATTATTGTTGTTGTTGTTGTTGTTGTTTCTTGTTTGCTTCATTTGACAGTCGTCTCCTAGACGAGAATCTCATTCAACGCGCGGTGTCGTCGCGTACGTTAAGGCGGCTAGTCGGTGATAGCAGGTAATATATCGATAATATCTAGGCTAACCACCACCATCATCATCGTATTCAATGAAAATCTCACTGCTCAAATGCAGACACGGATGAATCCGCAGTCCGCGGACGGCGGTGATGGTGGTGGTGGTGTTATATTTGTTGCTTTATTATTTATTCGACACCTACCTGTACATAGTATGTGTATAGTTATTGGGATCAACGCATATTGTTGTTGACATGTGCTGCTAGTAATACACCGGGGAGTGATGATCAGCGGACTGTGCTTGTTTTTCTTTTGTACTGAAATGCGGATCATTTTCGATCAGTGATCCTGATTCGATATGACTGCGATCGATATGATGAGTTACTATAAATATATCATTCTCCCAGCAAGACGCACACACTAACGGTGACCTCTTCCTTACAGGTAGACATCAGCGTCGAGTCTGAGGAGGTTGAGAGAGGCCGTTTACTTCCCACAGCAGTAGCAGCAGCAGCCTTACCAGCTGCACCGCCGCCGCATCATTATCACCACTGTGCGCCGACTTGTTGCAGAGATGTGCTAATAAATAATATACTTTTGTTATAACGTTCCTCCGTATACAATTGTCATTATTATGCAATTTTGCCTGCCTTACCCTACCCACCAATCTAATTAAATCTTACTCACTCGATAGTGCTCACTAATTGCTCGTTTGTCCCTGCACGCATCATGCATTCAGCAACGCGTTGAAATTTCGTTGACCAGTGGCGGCATGGTTGTGCGCAAAGACTGCTACTAATTTGAACAAATTGGTACTAATTTGCAGGCAGTAGAGTGTTCGATAATAATAATAATAATAATAATAATAATAATAATAATAATAATAATAATAATAATAATAATAATAATAATAATAATAATAATAATAATAATAATAACAACAACAATAAATAGCTCAGATCATGATCCTTTTGGGGTCGTGCACTGCCTATGGGAACGGTGGTGTGCCCGTTACGTCGATTTGTTTTTGACACGTCGTGCACGCTCGCAATAACGAGTAATTAATTACGACACTGTACATCGACATACGACTGTGTTCACGGCGACATGTTATGCTTGCCGTTTGGCCTTGCCGTCTGATTTATCTGTCTACTTACCTACCTGCCAGTCGTAGAGGTGCGTCAAGATTGTTAATTTTTTCACGAACTAGTTGTTGAGCATGCTTTTGTATCGTTTCGGCTTATTCGCGCATGTTCCTTCCTTGCTTCCACCATTCGCAGCATCCTCCTGCCACCCCGCTAACCCCGCCCCACTTTCCTGTAAATTTGCTCCTTCACCGCGCTTCCCCCGCCCTCTCTCTCTGGTCCCGCACCAGAAACTTCACTGCACTTTTCTAGGTGAGCTTTTGTCGTAGTAGTTGTAGTTGTAGTTGTTGTTGCTGCTGCTGCTGCTGTTTTTTTTTGCGCTGATTCATTCTATTCAACAACATTTATGCTTGAGGTTGATCATCTATGATGATGATGATAATTTGATTTGCCTATATAGGAAGTAACGATTATGTGTTTCGATTATTAATATTCTTAGTACTACAAGTATCATAGTTAGTGTGGTACTCTTATGTGAGATGTTATGCTGCTTCTATTAAGGGTTTGTGATGTTCATTATTTATGATTCATCATCATCATCATCTTCATTTTATGATAGTGGGGATGATGAAACTTGCTATTGTTACTTTTTCTTTGAGTGAGAGGAAAAATGCTTTTTCTATCACCCAAAAGTATAATTTATTCCACTATTACTACTACTACTACTACCACTACTACTGCTACCACTACTACCATGAATGTAACTAATCTTACTAATCAAATTACTTTCTAAAATATTTTTTCTTTATTGAATCTATGTAGCAAGGAGCGGAACTACTTTCATTCGAGGTTATGCCTAATCAGATGACTGCCACTTCTACTACTACCACTACTACTATGACTACTGGCAAAAAAAAATAACATTATTAATCTTGACTGACTAACAACAACAACATTGTGCGTCATTGTCGTCTCCACGAACAGTCTGCTCTCCGGCGGAAGACGTGTCGGTCATGCGCATAATATTATGATCGTCATGAATTGACTGGTGATCGTGAACACACATGTGATGATGGTGGCTGCTGCTGCTGCACGTACAGCCTATACAAACTTTCTTTACTAACAACCGTCTACTTACTACTTGCATCTAACCATCTAACCATCTATGACGGCTACGATCGATCAATCGAATCGATTCGGTTGCTACTTCAGCCACTTTACAATGCACCCCCCCCCTCCGCTGGCGTCAATTTCAAATTGACCCGGCCCTCGTCTCGATCCGTCGACAGGGTGACGTGGCTGTGGACGTCGATGATTCTATGACACGATTAGGCAGATGCTACAAAGCGCGGCGACCCATAGTTGAGTTGCGGCGTTTGTAAATCGTTTGCAAACACTGCTACTGTTGCAGCAGAAGCCGCAACAACAATGCTGCTGCTGGGACAGACAGCATGCAACAGAGAATGACGACCAGCCGGGGGTATATCATCAGGGGATGTCGGATGACGAGAGTAGCGTGGCAGCGGGGCGGTCGGGGGGTGGTGGTTGAAACGAAAGACCCAACCCAAGCAAACAAGGGGGGGCGTCCGCCGAACAAATGAAAGACGTTAGCTTTCCGCTCGTGGTTCGCAGGCGTCTCGTCCTGAGTATGCGTGCTTGAGCGTGTCTGTGCGCTTCTTCTGTTTACTTCATTCACCTTTTCTTCTTGTTCTTCTACAACAACAACAACAAGAACAGCTACTACTTCTACTACTACTACTACTACTACTACTTACTACTACCACTACTACCAAATAACAAGCATCGGATCGGTACGTATGATGACCTTTCGACTAACCTTGCCTGTGACCGATACGCATTTCACACGGTACTTCATCATACTACTTTACTAATAATGATGACGACCACGAATAGGTAAAACAGAAAACAAGACTTCTAACTTCTGCATGCAAAACGAAATATATATATATATATATATATATATATATATATATATATTCTATGATTCTATGATTAACACATATTAACACATACGATTTCGATACACGGTGGACGAACGATGGCCGCGGTATGCGCGGATAGTATTGTGCATGTGTGTTTGTATCATACATAGATGACATTCAGCAATATAATAATAACAAAAAACACACAACAACAACAACAATGATAATAATAATAATAGTGTTAAAGACCACACCATTTAGCATTTGTGGATGTGTCAAGTTGTTAATGTTGTTGCTGTTGTGTGCTTTTGGTCGTTGTTTGGCGTTGCGTGACCGATCATTTCAGAGATCCTCCAAGACATGCTGCTGTACGGACGAATGGCACCATCGCCGCTCGATCCTAGCGCGTCGGGCTGTCCGTCATCGGTGTCGCCGACCAACTCCCCCGGACCCCCGATTCCCGGCACCCTCGTATCAGCGGCGGCAGCGGCAGCGGCGGCTGGTGGCAGTGGTGGAAGCAGCGGCAGCGGCAACAGCAGCAGCTACAAACGAATGTACTCGTGCCACGTGTGCGGCTACCACACGCATATTAAGCGTGCACACGAACGCCACATTCTCACGCACACTGGCGAAAAGCCACACAAATGCGACTACTGCGAGTTTCGTTCGAATCGCAAGGACAACCTGCTGACGCACGTTCGCAAGAAGCACCAAAACTCCGCCATGGCCCTGCAGTTCCTGCTGCAACAGGCCCAGCTGCAGCAGCAACAACAACAGCAGCAGCAGAACCAGGACAGCAGCGGAGGATTGTCCTCGGGCACGCTCATACAGCTCGATAGCAATAACAACAACAACATCAACATCAACCTCAGCAGCAGCATCAACAGTAGCCACAGCAGGCATTCGAGTCGAAACGACAGCAACAGCTCGCCAGGACACCACCACCACCACCATCACCACTCGTCGATTGGAAGCAGTCCGACAACGGGCATGATGTTGCTGCCGCCATGACAGCACGTCCACACGTCGAATGAGGTCCGACGAACCGGAGGAGAAGGAGGAGGAGCAGGAGCAGGATCTGCCCGATCACTGAGGAGGCGACGGCAGTGAACCAACGGAGGAGGGCGAATAGTCGTCGAGGCATGGGTCAATAAACAAACACTTGCTTATGATGGCTCGCTGGCTTGCTAAGCAAGGGCAAGGGCACATAGCATCCAGGGGAAGGGCGCGACCGACCAACCATCCGAGGAGATGGGGAAGAGGAAGAGACAAGGGCAGGACTTGGCGGACTTCGTCGGAAGACAACTTCGGCGGCCGTTGACTTGACAAGGAGGATCACCAGAAGAAGAAGAATACGATGAGGAATAAGGAGAGGAACAGGGCGAGCGCCATCATCGTCATCGTCCGCCCTCACGAAGGGCACCCGTGACAAGCAAAACGTCGTCGACCTCGTCGTCGGCGTCCTCGGAAACGCCGCTACCAGGGCGAGTGGGAGAACATATTGATATTGTCGTGATCGTCCAAAAGAGCAGCAACTAAGGCAACAGCAAAAAGTGCGGAGGCAAAACGAGAAGTGTTCAACTATTCAGCTTTTGGCGACTGTGAAAATGGAAGTACAGTTGAGGAAGCAGCTAATCGATAATGGTGCCGCTGCTACTGTTGCTGCTGTTGCGGAGGCCGCCGTCGTTGTTCAAATAACTGTCATGGCTCATATAGATTCTAGCGTCAACAGGCGTAGTAGAAGTGAGAGTTTCGTTCCTACGTTTCGTGGCGATACAGCCGTCGTCGTCGTCGTCGCCGCTGCCGCATTAAACGAATAACAACAACGAATCAAAGATACTACAACTACTACAACTAAACTACTACGACTACTACTACCTGCTTCTACTACTACCACTACTACAACGAGTTCAACTCCATCGGAAGAAGAGGAGAAGAAAAGGGGTGTCAAGAACGTCCCACACACGTTTGCTGAAGATCAGGCAGGATCGGATATATATATATATATATATATATATTGCTGTTGGCATCAGTGGATGGAGTGACGCACCTTAACTGCCAATTTTTCAATAGCTGACTACGGCTCTAGGTGATTTAGGGACAAATCTGACCTAGCACACACACACTGATAGAAGCGTATTTTTATCATGGCGGCGGCTAGCCGTCCCGATGGCGTTTGTTATCCGCATATAGCATTCATAAGCGGTGTAGTCTAAGCCTGGCATACAACGAGCATGCCAGTCGAGGTTTCTTTCGGTTCGATAGTTTGTCTGTTTTTTTTACTATTGTTGTTGTTTTCTTTGCTGTTTCTGTTGCCGTTGTTGTATGTGAGCGTTTCCTCCCGAAGGGCACAGTTATCCACTAGGTGTTCGTCGTCGTCGTCGTTCATTGGGAAAGCGTTTACTTGGCTCGGCTTGGAGACTCTTTGCCCACATTCCCCCCGCTCACGAACAGGCGTTTACCAGGGGCACGAAACAGGAGAGAGAAAGAGAACATGGCCGTCTCGTGTTCATAGATCGAGTCAGAGAGAGAGAGAGAGACAGGGGGGCGGAAGGAAATATAGAGACAGAAAAAGGAAGTTAGGAGTATAAAAAAGCGAAAGACGACGCTGCATATTGCTACTCTGGCTACTATGTCGCAACGTACCCCGTGTCTATGTGCAATCTCACTGTAGCTAATATCCTAGCTAGTTCCCTTCTTCATTTCTCGGCGTCTCTCTGTCTCTCTTCGAAGTAGTAGTACTACTAGTAGCAAAATGGCAATGGCTATCCATCCGCTGCGGAGTGCGGATGGCGTGCAATGAAGTGCAATGTCGAACGAATTACAGCTCAAACAAGGAATCCTCAGTAGTGCCGATTGGAGGAGGTCAATGGTGCTTAGTGATTAAATATCAAGGCAGTGCTTTTTTAACAACCTGGTCTGCAGAGCTGTATCGGTTGGAGTATCGGCAGCTGCATATCAGCAAGCTCCAGGCGTCAATTGTACAGCCGCTATGAACAGCTCTTCCGATCTGACTGCAGGGTCAGGTGTCGATGGACACGTAACGCATTTTGTGTTCGGAGCACTGGTCGCATTGCCCCATCTCTATGCCCCTTTGCATGCAAGCGTTGTTAGGGAGAAGGTAGGGTTGTACAACAAGAAAAACTAACCGATGACTTCAGTGCAACTACATTAATCACAACAAATATGTTCAATGTGCACGCAAATATAATGTTAAGGGCGTAGCTTCAAAAAGCCTTTGAAAACACACTCTAGAAGACTTATGGCGTACACCCGTTCCATATTTTTGATGGGACACCAGTCATGTGACTTGTGCGGCGGTCCAACTACTGTTGACCACGTATCCACACGTAATGCGGCGGGATTGGCATAATTTTGCAATGGCCGCAATTTCGGCCGTGCTACGACGTATATTTTTGCTGCTCCATCTTGGTTCATACTTACACGCATCTATACACACACGCATATATATATATATATATATATATATATATATATATCTATATATATATATACAAAGAAGCGTCATTTGGAAAGAATTGTTTACACTTTTGTTTGCTTCAAGACGTCCTACTTTTTATAAAGCTCTTAAAAATTGGAACAACGCTAGTTTGCAAATTACTAAGGAAATTTGGATTCTATACACACAAATATATATGCAGGCAACTAGTGCAGCGATTGGTGCAACGAAGATATAGCTATAGTTGCATATGAAACGAAACATGTGTGCGAAACACTTGCCCCAGGCAGCATAAAAAGGTCACATGTCTGGAGTTCTATAAGTATACACACACACACAAACATATATGATCGTCGGGCCGAGTTGGCGACGGATGTCGGTGGCAGCTCAAATGTACCGTGAGAGGATATACAGATGAAAAGGCCTGGAGTTGGCTAGACCTGTTTGCCTTGGACTTGCCAATCTATCGGTCCTATACAGAACCGATAGTGACGATCATGACACGTCTCCACGTCATTTTTGTCATTCCGACCTCCCGTAGTAGGGAGGCAATTCCCCAGCTTTTTACATATCCATTCCAGTTTCAGGCCGGCAGTGTGTGACTGTTGATGTGGGCTCTAGATCTGTGTTCGGAGAGGTCCCAGTTCGATCTAGTTCTGTGTCCATAGGTTGCATTGCTTTTATGCTTCTCCGGTTAACTTTTCGTCATTGTCAATGGTGCTGCCGGTGCCGCAGTGGCCGTTGCCACCACCACCGCCTCCTTGCTATGGCGCGCAGCATTTTTTGACAATTGCTGTTCTCGACATGGTATGCGGACGTTCCATCAATTTGAATTGTATACGTTGCTTGTTGTTTAATGTAAAATTCTTTCCTAAACATATTTGCCATGCCGTGTATGGCCTTTGTGTTAATAATAGTTAACAACAATCACTGACTTTGACTTCGACGCATTACTCGATGACTTTGGCCGTCTGAGGCAGAAAACCGGAGAGGCAAGCGCGTTGAACGACGTGGAGGACTGTCGTTGTCGCCGCATACCGAGACAGCGTCGAGGTGTGCGCCATTGTGCAACAAGTGTTTTTTTCCTGTCTAAGAAGATTTTGCTACGAGAGAAGGTCTTGCTGTTGTCGAATCTTGCCGTCGTAACGTCGAGAAACAGAGAGTTGCTTCAATTGAATCTGCTGTTGTAAGATTATAGGTTTCTGCTGCTCGCGGATTCCTGCCGTTCGTCAGTGCCGATTGTCGATCCTGACAGCGCACCTCTCAGCAATCAGCTATATGGAGAGGTCGCGCACGCGTGGCCTAACACATTCCTAAAAGTACAGCTTAGAAAACCTATACCAAACGACGATACGCTAACGTTATGCGTTCTCATATACATGCAATACACGTATATTTCTGTGACGTAGGATTTTACACAAGCGTTTATTTTTGCGTGGAAAATCGCGTCTACTCTGTAGAGTAAATGAACGGAGAACAGGTTTTGTTCGAGATCTGAAGAAAGGTTTTCGCAATGAATAAATGAATTAAATATATGTATATACAATATATACATCCATAGCACATTCCCTTGACTTCCGCGCGACCAACAAAGCCTCTGACGATCATCACCTTGCCGCCGACAACAGCAACAACAAGAACAAATGGGATAGAAACAGCAGAGCTACAACAACTGCGAGAGAGCAGCAGTAACAGAGACAATGATGACAAAGCTTACGATTAGGAATCGAAGGACAAAAACTAGACAAGCTCATACGCCTATTGCAGAGGAATTGCCTAATTAATTCCTTCCCAATGTGGTGACTCCAGTACGCTCCACTCAGAACGAAAAACACAGGAACAGAAGGAAATATTTGAATTCCATACTCAACAGCAGACAGACAGGCGCGAATACGTAAACGAAACGGAAACGGTCCCGAAGACGGTTCGTACACTCAAACATAATATCTATTTTTTACTCGCCTTATTGTTATAATAGTGATGCGAATGATAATGGCGTCAATGATGATGATAATATGGTTATTATTATTATTCCTGTTTTATTAGCGCACTACATTATACTTAGGGCAAGTGCCAGTATATATATATATATATATATATATATATATACTGCTAACCTCAGTAGAATAGTAATGAATAGGGCATGGCGCAGAACGTTCAGCAAACAAGGGGAATGCCCTCAGCTGTTGTTGCAACTATACTGCTGCTGTTGTGCCTTTTTGATAGATCAAAGCCAGAAATGGCCATAATTGCCCAAGAAGAGACTTGTTCCTTAAAAGGACGTGCCCCGAGCGGCAGCAGCATTTTCTAGGAATCCGTTCTCAATCTTAGGCGACTAGCCATTTCGCGCAACAGAGAACTTCTCGTGCAATAAGGCATATATATATATATATATATATATATATATATATATATAAAGAGAGAGAGAGAGAGTCACTGACAGCTCTAGTAATAATATAGCCTGAGTAGAAATTCCTAGCTCATGGTCGTTACCATGCACCATGCTTGTAGCGGGCGTTTAAGTGGCCAGTAGCTATACACGGTGGGTTGCGACGCAATACACTCAGCAGAGGGAAAAGTTCCTACCCCGGGGAATGTTTAGTTTGATTTGACTTTTCCTCGTCCCGGGGGCAAGAGGAGAAATAAATGGCAGAGGTATGGCACGCAGGCGCCCGATCGAAACGTTTGGAGACCCCTAAAATCGGCACGGCGCTTCTGTTTCGAAGTTTTACACGGTTTACTCACACACTTTTACTATCATCAATTTTCCATATATATATATATATGCCTTCCTTGCATATCACCGCAAGGTCCGAATGATTATTTTAATCATTCGAGCTTTTCCGGACGGTTTTAACGTAAAAATACTTTTAAACATCGCAAAAGCCCAATCTTGCCTATTATGTGTGCACACGAATCTCGTATAGTTTCGATGGGAGATGCTCTCATTGCTTTAATCTCAAAAACAAATAAGTTGCCTCTTCCATTGTAGTTGTTTTTTAGACTCTGCCAGTCAAAGTGAAACAGTGTTGCCACTGGTATTTTACATTTGGTCGCCTTCACGTGTCTTTATTCCATTGTTGGACACTGGCCACCGTATACAGTCCGTTGATAAACGGTGGCACAACGATTGTGTGCGTGTATCGTGTAGAAGTTCGTTACCGAATGCCGCATCAAGCTCTTGTCGAGGAGAGTCAATGACGGTAGCCTGTACCCTATGTGGCAGTGCCTACCAAACAGATCAAAGACATCCAAAGATACTCCGGTTATATAACTGCATATTACTTTTACAACGATTATTCTGTTCTTTTTGGGGGATTAACGTTTTACGAATACGTTTTACGTACACACTATAATGAGAGCATTAATAATACTATAGGTTATCTGATTGCTCATGTGCCGATCAAATGACTCTATTCGGCGGATTACTGACAATGTATCTGAAGCCGCTCCGTGGCCCATTACAAACCATATATATATATATATATATATATATATATATATATATATATATATATGATAATATATTTATAATAATGGGCCCACCCTGTCCCTAGTCCCTATTCTTCGGTTTTGCGGCAATTTTTTGACAACGTCCAGAGACGTATTTTCCTCTGCACCAGAGATCGTTCGGCACGACGTCGCATGTGTACCACGAATAGTATTATTGTTACATAGATAGCTAGTTCTTAGTAAGCAACTAAGTAAGTACGTAAGTAAGTAAATAAGTAAATGTGTTCGAATCAGCGCGCAAGCAATGCTGGCTGCGCACCATTCTGAGAACTGGACACAGACGAACAAAACGAGCAAACGACCAGTCCAGAAGAATGAGGCAAATGTCGGTTTGAAGACGAGGTGCCGCAGCCGAGAACGAGCAGGTGGTGGTCGCCGAGTCGTCAGCGTACATACACAGCGTGGTAGCGAAGCACATACCGTTGCCACGACAACAACAACAACAACAACGACTCGTACTACACTGACAAGCACTCAATCTGACCGAAGTCTTAGTCTGACCGACAGTCTCAGTCTGACCGACATATAGATAGACAGATACACAGGCCTTTCCAGGTATTATAGCAGCAGTGGCAAGCCATTTTTTCATTGCCTGCCATTGGGCGCCGTTTCGATGCCGGGCATGATAGCGCCCATGAGTGCCGCCCAATCAACTCTCAGGTATGGATGGCTTGGCATATCTGGACGAATCCCGTTCGTTCTGGACAAATACGATCTTCATTATACCGTATGGCGTTGAGCGCATGTTCGCCATTTGTTTGACGATCATGCGGTTGAGCTGTTGGTGTCATATGCGGGTGCTTGCGCTGCTCGCGACTGCTGTGCATCATTTAAATGTCACCATGACATCATGGCATGGAAAAGGCAGCACTGAATTAAACACGTGCGCGACCTTACTCAATAGCGGATAGCTGCAACGACGAGCAGCCGAATCGACCAAACAACGAGTATTATTACTATGGTAACAATGATGAATCTAATACATTGTTATTTCCATTAACAATATTGACACTATTGTTCGTATTATTAGGATTGTTAGCATAACAATTATTATTATTATTATTATACTGTTACTACCACTAGTACTACCACTATTACAATATTGACTAACTAAAAAATACTACTGATACGAAGAACGACAACCACAACTTAGTATTATAATGATGATGATGATGATGATTATTATTATTATTATTATTATTATTATTATTCCGAGCAGGAGACGCAGAGGAGCGACAACGCATACGTACGCGTAATGTTGTCTCATGTAGTCTTTTCCTCTTCCGCTTCCTCGTCTTCTGCTCTCCTAAGCAGCTGCTAACAATCGTTGTTGTCTTCTACTCAAAAAGCGGAGACGTTTTATAGAGTAATTCGGCGACGACGACCAATTAATTGCACGCTGTGTCGAGCTGCAGGTGTACATAGCTTGTCAGCGTTAGCTCGTTTAGCTAACGTAGTCTACTCATAAACGTCGGCAGCAAGAGCAGCAGCTACAGCACCTGCAGAAGCTGTTGCTGTTGTTGCTGCTGCTGTTGCTGCTGCAGGCAGATCGGAGGCATCTGGCATCGCCAAGATAGGGGCGACCTCCTTCACTACCGAACACAAATCATCATTGGTGCAATAAGACATGCGAAAAAGAATCTCTAGAAAAACAAGAACAACAAGATGAAGAAGAAGTAGAAGTAGATGAAGAAAGCGTATCACGACTGTATGTAGAATATCTTCAGAAGAATGCTTTACAAACGTACGATTATGATGATGATGATGACGTATCTGGAAATACTGCATGCTGCAATCTGCTAGAGCGGGGTGCAATGGACGACGTTTTTTTGTCTAAAGACATGTTGTTGTTTTCGTTGTTGCTGTTGTTGCTGCTGCTGCTGTAACAACAATTGCGTTTGCTTGTCATGTTTTTCTGTGGGGAAGAGGGAATGCGTTCCATCCACGGTAGTCTGTGGATAATGTGGGATTCAATCTTCGTGATGTTGCTTGCCACGTGTTATTCCTAAAAGCCCTCTCCTATTCCCATTTGTTTGTCTTTGGTCCGACAAAGCCCAGAACTACATATTTCTCTTGTTTTTGCTACCGCTGTTGTTGCCGTTGTTGTTATTTCTACTGCAGCAGGAGCTGCTGCTGCTGTCTTTGTGGTGGTATGATTGTTGCTGCTGTTGTTGTTGTCGATGCTGCCGCTGTTTAAGTTAAGTTGAGCTGCTCACGCCGGCGGACAGACGCACCAAAGTTTTAGGCACATTCACGCTCACACACAAGCGCATTCGCGTTTAATATTGCTCAGTAGACGCCAGCCCCATGAGACACCACCAATTAGCAGCACACATCGATAAGTAGTAGTAGCAGTAGTAGTAGTAGTGAACAGATGATGATGAGTTACTATATTGCACAAAGCTTCGTGCAGAGCACAAATTGCACAAAGCGGTTTATCGTGCATCATCTAGTGCACGGATGTCTATTGTGGTCGATATCCATATGAGAATATACTCGCCGTCGTCTAGTGAAGTGGCGGAGATTTACAGGTGGAAAGCAAGTTTATAATATAGTAGTATTGTTATTCCATGGGCCGGCCACGGACTGTAACTGTGCTTGCCTGACACAGGTACAGAGACTCGTTCCCGAGAAGTTCAATTTTCGTCGTACAGAGACACCTGCTGTCGACACTTGGCAAGAAGCTGTGTGTGCTACTTTTACATTCTTTGCGTTATGATTTCTTGTTACGTGAAATGCTCATAATACATACAATTCCTCGCCAACCAAGTAATAAGTGGCGTGGTATTGCATTTATTTTTACGTAGCAACGTCAGCAATAATAGCAACGACAGCGACAACAACAAAAGCGGCGGCAACAATGACAGCAATTAACTGCAATGACAGCATCGAGAGCGATCAAGGTAGCAAATATACACTCAAAGCAGTGAACGGTGGTTACAACAACGCTCAAAAAGATCCTACTCAATCCAAAACAGCACCACCAGCAATAGTGACACCGCGAGTAATCATCACCGCAAACAATAACACCAAAGAAAGTGCAGGAAAGATACCAACGATGGCACCAAAGACAGCAAAAATTACAGCAACACGCATAAACAGCAACAACAAGAACAACCATTACATCAATACTCAGTAGCAACAACAACAACAACAACCGTGGCAGCAAACAACAACAATCACAGGAATACGCAATCACAACAACAGCAATAACAAAGACGTCAACAAGAACAACAGTAGCAGCAACACGCAATAATAACCACATCAACAATAACAGCAACAAGCAATTACAACAGCATTCACAACAATAGCAACAAACAACTATAACAACAACAGCAATAAAACAAAAGCAACAAACAATAAAAACAACAATAACAACAACGAATTGGGAAGGGTTGCATTACAACGTCTGGGTTCATTTTTGGACACAAACGAACCAGCCTAACCCTCAGCAGCAGCAGCAGTAGCAGTAATACAGTATGGAAAGCAAATCGTCACACAACTCTAATATATGATCAGTCGCCGAGATCTGAAAGTGTGTCGACACGATGTTGAAACGGTGTCACGGTCTGGAAACTGCTAGACCAGGTGCGCACACGATGTCATTCGACGAGCAATAACGCAATTGCAATAATACAAATTATACTAACTATATTTTTATTAGTATTATCATTATTGGTATGATTACTTTATCTTTACGTCAAAGCTATAGCAATGATCTATCAATAGGGAATATTTATGCATAGCTAAAAGTTATATATTTAAATATATGCAACCTTTTATACATAGGTATATATATACATATATATACACACACTTGGGCGAGTGGACCTTGAAGCGCGGTGCCGCTGAAGCATCATTTTCGTTGACGATATTGATTGTCTAACAAGGATAGGAACGATACGAATACAAGTACTGAACGCAGGCTAAATGCGACGATGATCAATGAAGAAGATAATGATCCGCAATTGTACTGATTGTAAACGTTACTTTATAAATAAAAGCATGAACTAGCCGTTTTTACTGAAATGGCGAAGCATTACCAGGGTGGGCGAGAGCGAGTGCGCGCGAGAGAGAGAGATAGAGAGAGAATGAAGTGAAGAAACACATGAAACGTGGATCAAAGACTTGAATCGTGGGCAAAATGTAAAACACGTCGTCAGATTTTATTGACTTGTGTGTTTTAGTCTAACTTTTGCAGAAATAAACGTGTTGCATTCCAATTGATGTATTTTGCAATTGTTTGCGGGCTTTTCATTGTGTCGTCGTCTATTTGGCATCGATGTATGTCACAGACTCTTTCGTCTTCGACGTTTACTGATGCCGATGCTGCCATTGTTATGTGCTAGGCGTGTGCAGAAGATGCTGATGCATCCGCTTAGAGCTGCTTAGAGAGGAATAGAAATCGTCGTTTCATTATTGCTTAGCTATTGAGGTCTAGTGAGCTGTTGCACTTACGCGCGTTTTTGGGAGAGAGACCACAAGAGTAGGATTTAAGGTGCTGGTCCTCACACAATTCTGTCCTCTAGCCCCCACGTTTTTTTGCGTTTTTTTACGTGTTTGAAATCAAAGCGACTGCTCTCTAGCAGATACATAGCTTACATTTCACTTCGTATTGTAAATTAAGGGTAAACAGATAAAATTGTCTGTAGAAAACGTGTACCCTCATAGTCTGGCCTCCATTGTATATATACACATAACGGAGAAAGGCTTTATAGCTCTTTTACATTACAAGTATATTTTTCATAAAACCTCCATCAAAAAATACATTTGATGCATTTTTTGATTCCGTGAACTAGATCAACTTTAGGTTTGTGCGTGGCGAGCCTAGCAATTCAGTTGTTGAGGTGAGAGAACCAGATTGGAGACACGTCAAGGTTGGAATAAAGTATGCGTCACATATACGAGTACACCTATTGTATTTGAGGCTTCTTTTTAAATGAAAATGAAAGGAGGGACTAATTCCGGTCCGGTGACCGCAATTGGTTGCCGAATCCGACTGGAAGCTTTGGTTACGACAAAAGTCACAGTCAACATAACATTTGCGCTTTCTATCTGAACAAAAAAAAATCTAATTGCCAGTAAAAGCAACGACTGAAGTGCCTAATTGACAGTAGAGGTACGTAACGTCATTAAGTGCCAGTAAAAGTATGCAAAGTAATTAATTGCCACTAAAAGAACGTAAAGTAACCAATTGCCAGTAAAAGTACGCAAAGCAATTAAGTTCTAGTAGAAATGCATTACGGTGCTAATTGCCGGTAGAAATACTATGTTAAGTAATTAATTTCCAGTAGAAATTAATACGAAAAAGTCATGGTAGTGGCAGTGATACTGTTGGCAGTAGTAGTAGTAGTATTAATAGTAGCATTTTTTTTATTACGCAACGTCGGTATCAGACGCCGGCGATTGACGGCGACGGGGAGAATTGAATTATTCAAATTAACGTGTGATGAACGAAATGTGTATGTCCTTTTGGCGTTGTTGGCTTGTTTTCTTCCCGTCGTGTGTGTGTGCATGTCCCGTCGGACCGCCCCATCGCCTGTCCCGTCGCACCTGGACTTCTCGATGGCTGCCCGGGGACCATGATGCGGATCATGAACTCGCTTGTCGTGGCATTGCGGCGCTCCTCGGTGAACGGCCGTGGCTCACCGTGTTGAATGACGAACTTGGCGACAATGTCGATATGACATCGCTGACGGCGCCTTCTTGCAGACATCCCGTACCTGGATCTTGATGGTGGAGGCGTTAACGAGTTCGGTCGTTACAAGTGCCCCTACGCGCACTGTCCATACATTACGAATCGACGGTTCCCGCTATCCCGCCACCTGCTCACTCACACGGGCGAAAAGGTAACGGCTGGACGTCTACTCATTATTATTATTATTTGGAAGCAATTGGTAAGTTTGGGAATAACAAGAGATTTATAAACACGAATGTACATATGAGGAATGTTCGTTCCAATGAAGCAGCGGTACTTCTTTATGTCTAAAAGGGTCTAAACAAAAATCAGTGTGTACAGAAGGAGGGAGGTATCCGGTGTGTACGGCCGGCCACCGGGGGTCCAATGCATGGTCAGTTCGTTGATCTTGCAGCGTGGAACTTCAAGCAACAATCTCTAATCGTTGGCCATGAAGCAGTACTGTCTAACGCGTTCTTTTGCGTTTTCCAGCCGTTCCAGTGCAACTACTGTCATTACTCGTGCTCGCGGAAGGATGCACTTAGCTCGCACATGGCGCGCAGGTTCGTATGACTGTCTGTGTGTGTCTAAAGCCACACCACGCTCTACTCCCTTCCTTCTCTCTTTTTTGTCTCTCGTTAGCTGCCAATGGTATTGTTGATTGAGAACGTGCATATATATGTGGATTCGAGTTCGAATTTCTTGAGTTTTCTTCACGATACATTTTCTCTCGCGAACGTCGAATAGTTAAACTTGAGTGCACCTTTAATCATTAGTAGTTTTGGCAGTGCACGTGTTTACGACGAAAAATGATATATATACATTTAAATATACATGCATATATATATGTATGTATATATATATATATATATATATATAGAGAGAGAGAGAGAGAGAGAAAGAGAGACTGAGAACGAGTTTTTAGCATTAGGTTTGTTTGTTGCCTACGTTTCTAAAATATGATTGACTTGGTCCCCTGTCGTTGTCGCTTGCGCAGGCATCCGCATACGCTGGTCGCCGGCGTCGATGTGATGGGTTCAGTGGGACTTCTGGCTAGCGGCCTTTCGACTGGTGGCAGCGTCCTGGACGACGACGACGACGACGGTGGTCGTGGTGGTGGTTCAGCGACCGGCTACGCCACGAGCCGAATCCTGTCGTAATTGTGTGTGTTGGTGCTGTTGTTGTTGTCGTCTTCTTCTTCCTGGTTCCATCCATCCAGTTCAAGCCTCTCGAGTATCTCGTGTGAGCCAGACATCATGCGGATGTAGTTCGCAGTAGGTAGGTGGCTATCAGCGGCTAGGCTGCAGGCACTGTTGCCGCGTGCCCGCGTCTCCTGCCATCATCGCCTTGATCGATTACGTGTCGACGGTTGATTGCCAGTCGACAATCACCCAGATCAGCATCTGCAACCACCAAGAAACAAGATAACAGAAGCTGGAGAAGATGGTGAAGAAGAAGAGGAGGAAACGTCGGCGTTTTTGTGTCCGTCACCTCTATCCTGCGCCCCGCGCCCGGTACCCCACCGACACTCTGCGGCCGCCGGAGTGAACAATCTATCGCACAAGAATCTGCGATCTGTGTTGTTGATGTTGTTGTTGTCGCTGTTGTTGCTGTTGTTGTTGTCGACTTGCGTTACGTTACTCTTCGCGCGATTTCTTCTTCTTCGTCGTCATCGTCGTCGGCGGCGGTGGTGGCGGCGTATGTATCGCTGCAATGCTGGCTCCGTCTGTGCTGTGGGGCGTGTCGTCGGCTACCCACATGGCCGTCTGTTCGGTACGTGACAGTCACCCCCGACACGACCCCGCCACCACCAGGACGACCACCACCACGTTACAACTGTAGATGAAACTAGTCATTTGGAGGAAACCGCGCAAGATTCAAGTTCGAGTTGTTGTCACGTCATTAGACAATTCAGACAGCAAAGTTCAACTAAACTTCGTTAATAGCAGTAGTCGCAGAAGCTGAATCAGGAGCAGCCACAGTAACAGCAGCAACAACAACAACATCAACGACAACATCAACGGCAACAATAACATCGACATAGGCAGGATTCCATCGAGTATAGGCCGTGTTTTCGGCCGTGTCACCTGATTATAGCGATTCTTGTGGCCTTTGACATGAAACAGAAGCAGCAGCAACAACAACAGCAGCAGCAGAAACAACAACACTAACAACACCACCCAATCAATGATCACTTCTACTGTTGCATAGTTCTACTCCGCCTACGAAAGCGTTAGAAGGAGTACGTTGATTGATTGTCGTAGGAGTGAGAGGCGATGCTGTAACTTCTGTATGCGGATGTGTAAACCAATCCATAGCGACACCAGGGCAACTTTTGTCGCCCGGGTCACGCTTACATTCCAGCTCGTTGTCGTCATCATATCCGGCGGCAGTGAGGGTTCACATCGCACCGCAGGGTGCGTGGAAGGCCTCCTTCTGACGTCAGCTTGGTTTGCGTACGCTTAGTGACGTCGCTCCACCCCGCATTCGCATTTAACAGTAATAATACGGTAGTTAATTCGTAGGCCTGTTAGTGTTCGAGTTTGCGGCCATTGTTGCAGGTCGTATCGGCGACGAATCGTGACACACCACGAGTATATCGGGATCTGTTGAGCGTGGTCATTTAGCACGTATATATATATATATATATATATATATATATATTTATATATATATATATATATGTCGAAAGGTCTATAATGAAGGCCTAATCTGTATTTGTGCACAAAAATTGCATTTTATAAGTCTGTCTCGTGACTACTGCTACTACTACTACTACTACTAGATTTTGTGCAGCTTTTATGAGCAAGGTTCTAAACCGAGTTCGAATAGCATTTAATAAGTGCGAACATGATGAAAAACAGGCAGACGCTCTTCTCATGTTGGTCTCCGGCACCGAAGAAGGCGGACGAAGAGGAGGGGACAGCGAGCATTTTCCTATGTATTAGCTACATACATTAGATACGAGAACTGCGAAGGCATTTTATGCTCTCTTGTCTGTACTACTACTACTTCTACTGTTACAACTACTTCGAGATCGACTCGAATGATCAATAATGACCTGCCGACCAAGCTCGACGGAGAGTGCATAGTTTCCTTGCCTTTCCTACGCGCCCACGCATGTGTGGGCGTCCGTTAAAATCGAAGAGCTGTGAATAAATCGAAAGAAAGACCGGCGGCCTTTTCGTGTGGCCTTTCGTCGATTTGGCGGCGTGTGACTAGACACGACGAAGACATAAGAAGGCAGAGGCAATTAGAGCACAGACTAACTAAATAAGAAAGCGAGAGAGAGAGAGAGAGAGAAAGGAGCGTGCGAGTTTACAATGCACCGCTAACCTCTATATGTACAGTGAGATTTCATTCCACACATAAATATATATATATATATATATATATATATATTCACAAACGAGGACTAAGGTTCGGTTAAAGACAGTATATATCTGTCTTCAAATAACAACTATACTAGTTGCGTTTATGTAGTTATTAGGTAGCTTCGAAGTTGGAACTTTTTGAACATTTCTGATTAACCCGAGGGAGAAGGCCGCAGTCCGGCTGTTTTGCTACCTGTCAAGAAATTGGGAGCAGTGAAGGAAATAGGAAAGAAAAAGAGAAAGGGAGAGAGAGAGTATGCGCGAATTGGAGGCACGGTTGGCTTAATTCTACTTTATTTTACCCGAGTTTTGTTGCGTTTTTATGGTTGTGTTCATTTTACTTCCTACCACACTCGAATTGCATTTGCAGAATTTGAGAGCAGGCATTTTTAGCGATATAATTCTCTCGAATCGCTAATTAGATAACTCGGTAGAAGAGTCTCTGACATGATGTCGGTGTCAGGAGAACACTCCCGAATAGCTAAGTGAGCTGATACCTCAACTCGACGATGAAGGCTGCTGCTGTTGTTGTTGATGCTGATTGTGTGCTAATAGTATTGTGGTCGGCACGTCGGCAGATACCGTCCTGAACGTTACCGGCAGCACACGTTGTGTGTTAACAAGTGACGTCTTAAATAACTAATTATTAACTAGTAACTTATTGCCCGAGCGTTTGGCCCACGACTTGGCGGTCGTGTCACTGGCTAAGATCAGTTTCACTGCAACCACCACGACTTTGACAAGTTTGCCTGCTACCTGAGGTTTTCCTTCTGCTGGCTTCCGTAGGCGGCGACGCTGGCACTGATAGAACGAGTCGTTTTTGAGCTGTTTTATCGAATTTCTGGTACGTTTCGTGTGAACCAGCCTTCCGAGCTTTTGCTTTCTCTTTGGAGGTGGCTCTGTGTACATATACGAAGTGCGGAAGATGGCCGCCGGCCCCGACACGATAAGTCGTAGCTTTGATTCCGATACAACACATAGTGTTTCGAATCGATCTTTCTTAATATCTGCAGATTTAAGTTCAAGTCGTATCACTAAAATAAAACGGAGCTTCGGAGTGTAATAATAATAGTAGTAGTAGTAGTAGGAATTTCCTTTTCGAGGTGCCGTTTTCCGGCTCCCTCAGGTGGAACATACCCTGAGCCGTTTACCGTTTAGCTCCCGGAAGTGCTAGGGACGGGCTGTCATATATCTGCACGATGCGGGTGTATCGATGTGTTTGGTTATGCGTTTATGACGTGTGAATGTGTCCGAGCGTTGTATATTATGGTGGATGGATCTACGGTCGCAAACGAAGCCACGCTCATATGGGTTAGCGCTGGTTAGCGTTGCGTTTTGCCCAAGTTGATTAGAGGCAGCACATTAAAACTGGTCAAGTTATTATTATTATTATTATTATTATTATTATTATTATTATTATTATTATTATTATTCGTATTAGTACGCTATCGGTATCAGCCGCATTATAACTCTTTCGTAACTAGAGTCTACTCATTCCATTTATACTGGCGCAATATTTTGCTCAAGCAGAGTTTACATGTCGAGTCGCCTACATATATATATAGATATATATATATATATATATATATATATATTATATATTTCTGGTTAAAAAAAGTCATTTAGTAAGTGAACGTAAGGCATTTGCGGCGGTACGTGTGTCCGCCTGCATGCCCGCCATCGTTGTCGTCGGCGTTCGAAACCGTTCGACATTACGTGACAGTACGTATATATGACGTATGTATTTTGTACATACATACATACGTGTGCACGGGCACGTCTCCGATCTACTCTGAGGAGAGGGGAATGAGGTGGATGCTGGCGCCGCCGTCGTCGCCGCCTCCTCCTCTCCAGCTTCTTCTCTGCTGCTCTTCTTGCAGCAATAGAAGCAACAAAAGTGGTTATATAGTCCTAGGAGTTTGGCGGGCGACGACCAACACGACGACCGAACTCAGCTTTCGTAGTGCAAGCGGATCGCGCAAGTGAATGGAGGGCGTGACGATGATGTACCGCGAGCGTGCCACCTAGTCATTTTCTTGACACGCTGCTGCTGTTGTTGTTGTCGTTGTCGTCGTTGTCGTCGTCGTCGTCGTCATTGTTGATGATGATTCGCAACGCCACTCTCGTTGCACGTCGAGACGTCGTTGGCTGCCGGGGGCGGAAGACCGTAAGTTCGGGGCTATTCCGTTCGGCGCCGATTGGTGTAGGAGATTGTCCACGGTAGATAGCTGGTCAGCTGGCCGCGCACAGAAACATAGAGCCGGGGGAAAATAAAGAGTGGCGGGGGAAAAGAAAGAAAGAAAGCGTGCAAGCGATGCGCGCTCGGCTAGTCTTGGGTAACAAATGACTGGGCGGGGGGGGGGAGTAGTCATGGGTGGGGAGCGCTTGACCACAGTCATGGTAAGAGCGGGTCATAGTGGGGTTGGAAAATTTACAGAGAGAGAGAGAGAGAGACAGAGAGAAAAGCCAAGCGATTTCTCATGACTGAGCTAGTCGAAAGTCAATAAGCGACCACATACATAGACAAGTCATAGATGAATGAGTGAGTATAAGACATAGGAATAAGGGAGAGGGAAGTGGGAGGGAGGACAGAGCAGATTTTTGCAGACGTTTAGGCATGCTGGTTCATATCCTTGTGCTGTCTGTCTATCTGCGTGCGTATGGGTGTCTGAAAGTTGTTTTGTTTGCTTATTTAAGGCTACTTTTTATATACTCTTTAAGTTTATAGCTGCTAAGTTGTTTGCTATTTGTCGTTGTTGTTCGAGTGTTGTTGTTTTTCTTATCATCTGATCGGTTTGCGTGATGATTTTTGCTTGAAGTCATTTGTCTCGAGGAGGTGGTTGATGACAGCGAGCGAATATATATATATATATATATATAACAAGGATATATGATGAGAAAACGCTAGTATGGCTCGGTGTTGCAATTGTATCACATGCTCGAAATACTAACAATAGTTTAGATAACAGTAATTATAACAATGGCCGTATCACTTACAGCTTGTTTACATCGTTTGCATGTAACTATTTTGTTACGCGGCGACAACTCCTTTGTTGCCAACCTTCGATACACACAAACACCCATAGGATGGAAAAATCAAATATGTAACTACGTCAGACTTGTTGATCACGTCAGATCCGTCCAGGCGTGTACTTAGTAGGGGCAATAAAATATGAGTGATGCTCGAGGTGAGGTAGAAGCGGTTATATAAATATATATATATATATATATATATATATATATGTATGTACACGAAGTATTTATGTGTGTAATTTCAAAACACGATATCTCAAAATGTGCATTTTTGTCCTGGGAGCGCCTATATATGTACGGGGCGCGCTTATTCTCATGGCGATGTTGCATTTACATACAACCCAGTGGTGATGATTATATAGAATTGATTGGCGACGAGTTAAAGATAATATGTCTACGACATAGTTTCAATCGAAGCTCGCTCGTGTTGCTACTCGTGTGAGAGGAGCCATGAATGAGTACGGTGTACATAATCAATGTGAAAAGTTGATCTGATAAACCGGAAAGCGATCCGGATGGTGACTATGGCTGACCATGATAATAATACGAGTGATGAAGATAAACTGAGAGTATTGACGATGATGATGATGGTGATGACGATGACGACGGTGACGATGATGAGAGATATCAATAAATCACTAACTACTTTGTGGGATACGTTGGTTGTTGTCATTTCTTAACTGAAGGTTAGGCAGCGTGAGTCAGGGGAAAATCAGGTCTATCTATGCCAATCGATGTATATACAATAACTTCTTTATGTCAGTACTTTGAAGTGAACGGTTGTCTTCGCGCGATAGTGCGGTCACGGGTTCACTAATCGTAATAACGTTGCAAAATCAAAGTCAATCGATTGAAAGTCAAGCTCATCCTGACCTGCATTTTGACTTGTCGTTGGAGCAGTAACTGACGTATGTGTGTTCATTTCAGATCTGCTCAGCACCTGAACAAGCAGAGCTCGCTGTTACGAAGCCTGGAGACGCATAGTTGCCGAAACTGCCGACCGCTGCGGATAGCTAGCTCTAATTCGTCTCGACGAAATGCACGAAATGAATCGAAAAAGGGCTATATATATATACATATACATACATATATGTATGTATGTATATATATATATATATATATATATATACATACATATATGGATATATATATATATATATATATATATATATATACATATATGTATATATATATATATATATAGTCCGTTCCTCGACCATGTTTTGGACTGATCGTTTAATCATCGCCATCCAAACAATCGATTTCGTGTGCCTCGCTTATAATAAAGACGGCCGTCTCGAACGTGACGATTGGTGCGCCGAGCACACCTCTCATCATCCCACCTTTCATTTTTTGTTCACCTGTTCTGTTGCAGAATGCAGTACTATTGGTGGCGGTGGCAAGTAGCTGTTTGCTTACGAGATCCCTTCTCCACTGTTTCGTGTTCGTCACTAATTTTTGCGTTTGTTCACCGATTTTGCGGCGTAGGTCAGATTTGTTGAGCACTGAGCACTGGCTGGCCTCTCCTGGTGTAATTTCAAGCAGAACCATAAACGACAGCGGTTGTCGATTGATTTCGGTTTGATTGATAAGCGCGTCTCGACGTGTTTGTGGTGCCACATATCATACGCTGCACATAAAGTGCGGTGTACCAGAGAGTGTACCACCATATGTCAGCTCAGATTCGTACAGCTCATCTTTCTAGCGAAAGATGTTGTTTGTCTATCCACTCTAGTCTAATCAGTCTAACAGGTGTGTATGTGTGTGTCTGTCTTGAGATAGTATAATAGGCGGCGTGCCTAACACGTTCGACGTGCGCGTGCGTTACTCGTTAATGTGCATGTATTATTCGAAAACAGTGTTTCGATTGCAATCGATGCCTTCACTTGCACTTACACACACACACAGAGTTACTACTGCAGCGCTTCAAATTAACACCAAATTAACACCTTTAACGTTTGCATTCGCTACTGGTGATGGCATATATATACATATATATATATATATATATATATGCAAGTTGTATAGAGGACAAACACGACACGGTGGTGGCAAAAAGATGATCTAGTCCGAACCTCACCGGACGATCATGATCACATGACATGTTGTTTAGGTAGCGTAGAGTGAGTAGGTGGGAAATGACGGGGAAATTAAGAGAGAGAGAGACACACAAAGAGAGAGAGAGAAGGGGGGGGGAGAGCAAACTTCAAAGTTCGGTTTGACAGATACTAACGTGTGGTTCTTATTGCAGGCTCCGCCGCTGCTGTTGTCGCTGCTGCTGCCGCTGCCGCCGCTGCAGCCGCGGCTGCTGCTGCAGCTGGCGCCCCTGGTGGAGGGAGCGGTGGTGGCAGTGGAAGTACGTCGGGTTTGGCCACTCCAATAACACCTGCAACAATAACATCATCCACAACAACAACAGCAGCAGCAGCAGCAACATCTGCAACAACACCTGCCACAGCAACAGCACCTTCATCGACAGCTGCTGCAGCCGCGGCAGCGGCCGCCTGCCGCAGCTGCTGCCGCAGCAGCGGTTACAGGTGGAGGAGGTGGAGGAGGAGGAGGTGGGTGGTGGGGGCGGCGGCGGTGGACCAACGGGATGGACGTTTATGTCGACCGTTCAGTCGCTGCTCGAGCTCGAAGAGAAGCGATTCCGCTGCTCGCACTGTCCCTATCAGACCAACGACGTGGGCAACTTCCGACGCCACGAGCTTATTCACAGCGGCACGAAGCCGTTCAAGTGTGTGCTGTGCGACTTTCGGTCGGCGTGGCGCAAGTCGATCAAGTCGCACATGATTAACGTGCATAAGACACTCGAATGAGTGTTTGTTCTTTGTGGGCGGGTGGGTGGATGGACGGACGGATGGATTGGATGGTTGGTTGGTTGGTTGGTTTGTGGGGCAAGCGTGTATACGGAGAGAGCAAAACAAGAAGGGGGTGTGGAGTGACTGTCCGTCCATCCAGCGGAACGGTCCCCCCTACAACATGGCGGTCCCGCCTACAGCATGGCGGGGTGCGCCAGAACGCCGTGGGGGCGCCTCTTCCTCCTCACCACTGTCGGTTGTCCCTCTTCTTCTTCCCTCTCCTCTTCTGTCTCCTTCGTCTTCTTTTTACCGTGTAGCTTGAGCTTCGCCTTCAACTTCAACTTCGGCTGTTGTTGTTGTCGTCGTCGTCGTTGTTTCTGTTCGTGTTGTTCTTGTTGCTACTGCTGCTGCTGTTGCTTCGGAGTGTCCGTATACGTATATGTGTCGTTGAATGGGATGGAGGACGACTGCCGGGCGATGCCTATCAGTAGTTCCATGTTGTCGACGTATGACGTGTGGAACGACAGACGTTTATCATGAAGATGGCACGATTACGCCGATGATCGGATGATATCGATGTCGTATCGACCTACGTATCGACCATCATAATAGGTGATCGGCTATCATCCACCGAACGCCACCATCGGAACCCGCGGCAACAACCCCTGAAGATATATGACACGTAGTAATGATGTGCTTGCTACCTTTGTGGGTGGACAGTTGTTTGTGTCTGCGTGTTGCCCTGTCGTAGAGACGCCGTGCTCATTCAAGCGTGAACACGTCTGGTTTGATTGTTGTTGTTGCTGTTGTTGTTGTAGCTTTCTGTACAGAAGTCGGCTCCAAGAGTCGTAGTGTTGGAGACGGAGAAAAGAAAGATGTACGGAGAGGGACAGGAAGAGAGAGAGGGAGAGAGAGGCTAATATTTAGGTGCAATGTTTTTTTAAACGTGCAATATTATCAACAGGCCTTCTTTTGGCTTTGTTTACGAACCTACATATATATATATATATATATATATATATATATATATGAACTCGACTACGGCAACACGTAGGCCAGCTTACCTGGTGTGAGGCCATGAATTTCATATTTATTTATACAAATATATAATATGTATATATACATACACATATAAGCATACATATATGTATACACATATAGCACGACCAAGAGTATATATATATATATATATATATATAGTAGTGTGCACTCTTTGCAGTATTCGGTGATAAGTGAGTCATAGGTGGACTCGGTGACAGTTTGACCCCAACATGGCAGGGGTATGTTGTTTTGGTATTGTGCCTGCTGGCAGTTAGTTACTGGCGGTGTTGTAATTGTAGCTGTCGTTGTTGTTGCTGCTGTTGTTGTTGTCGTCGTCGTCGTCGTCGATGTTGCCGATCTGGAACGGGCTGCAAGCGTCATTCAGATGAAACACCTGCATTGGAAGGGCATAAGTGTCTTCTAGGCTACACTGTTTGTTTCGGCTTTGTTCGTCCCCAGAACAGTGCTGCTGCTATCATACATTACGTATGACGTGTAACCAAGGCCCCTAGCATAACCTACCTGTTTGTATAGGTTGCAAAAAGGATTGTCAATACTTGGCCTCCATATATATATATATATAGATATATACGATGAAGAAAAACAAAACGAAAAAGAAAAAGCCGTTTTGGTTTTTTCGAAGTCGTTGGTTGTGAACGAACGTTAGCAGAACGATTTGCCAAACCAATTGCCGATATCCGGTGAGACAATGTATTAAGAGTAATTATGGTAGAGAGGCCGCCGCCTGCATTCGTTGCAGTTCGTTCTCGATCGAACTTGGTCGATTTAGGTCACACAATTTTGGCTAACTAAAAAGATGGCTGGACAGGTAGATTAGTCGGTGTCATGACGTCCTCGAATATGGTGGCGCCGAGATACGTAAACTTGGCAGTCACCTATTTGCGGTGGAATTCGAGTTGGCACTATTTGAGCTTTGAATCGATATATGCTGTTCAAGCAAGCATTTTGTCTGCCGGCCAGTAGCAGTGCGAAGCAAGTTCTGCTGCATGTATATGTGTATCCGTATGAATGGTCCTCTGCGCCCACGGCGGCGGCCCACGAAACGAGTATGTGCGAGTTCGCAGTTCCCGGTCCGACTCGGAATCGGCAGAATCGAGTGATCAATTGATGAAGTTGTTGAAGGTACATCTAGCTCTAAGGGTTCGGATTGGTTGCATGTATGCCTCTATGTTTGTATGTATGTGTGTATGAGCGCGCCCTCGCCGCAGAAAGGGAAACACGCATTTACACACACTGGAAGGCCGAAGGCCGAAGTACGTCGACATCAACGATACCGTTTTGAGATGAGGTTCCCGAATGTCCCCATGAGCAACGAACAACAGAATTTAGAGAAAAGTAGTCGTTTGTAGCTTGTCAGAGCAGTGCGAAATAGGCAGCGGTACGAGGTAGATCTGTATCAAGTCCATCTCAAGGCAAAGCTATATCCTCCGTTATCAGGAAAAGTACCCAGACACCGACTGATTTCACTGATTCGTATCAGATAAAAGGCACAACAAACTACACCCAACCCAAGGTCAGACGATGCACAAGTTTTACTACTTCTACTTGACTCGCGAGTCTTCGTTTGACGTTCGTTGCCTAAAGTACCGTAAACTTCGATAGTTTTTTAAGCTTCCCCTATTTGTACGAAGACGCTTTTCAAATATTGAATATTTCTCTTATACACACAGTCGTGCATACATACATATATACATATACACGCGCAGTATCGTACGTATTCATATGCATACACTCATATACGCATGCATGCATCTATATATATACACATTGAAATATAAATATTCTCATGATTAATATATTGTATACTTGTAGATTGATGCGAGGAACAGGCGCGCAACGCCCAGCTAGATTTACAATGGTGATTGGGAGCGATTTCTGAGATTACGACTGTGGCAATGACGATTTCAACGAAGTGCAAAGAGACTATGTGAATGTTATATACTAAAGAGTTGTTTTTTTGTTGTTGTTGCTACTGTTACTATGGCGATTACTCGTACCCTCGTATTATATATATATATAGTAAGGATTACCAGCAGTAAGTACGGGCATTGTTGCTACTGCCTATGATGCGTAACTTACTGCATGCCTATGATGCATAACTTTTGCGGCTAGACAAGCTGATGAGGATCCTCGAACAAGCGTCGATCATGAAACCTCGAAGGAATTCTACCGGTCTATCTTCGGACCGGGCATCATCGATATTAGTTGATAGTCTTTCAGCTCATGCCCTATCGCTGGCTGGTTGGCGGACATAGCTAAACATGTTAGCAGTAACAATAGCAACAACAACAACAACAGCCATAGCAACAACAAAAACAGCAACAACAACAGCAACAACAACAACAACAGCAACAATAACAACCGCAACGAGGATGACAGCATCGACAACGAAGACGATTCTCCCTTCAAAACCTGCTTTTCGAGCAAGCAGATAAACAAAGGCTGGCAGCCGCAGCAGCGATAACAGAGTTTGTCCTGCCAGGCCGTCTCTCAGCCAGATATGAAAGGATCACACGGAGGAAACTCGTTTTGTTTCCTGTGAACGGCGCTGACCGTTCGACACGTTACGATAGGTACCATGTTGGCTTTTACACATACACACCTATGTAATGTTCGTGTATATATATATATATATATATATATTTATATATATATATATATATATATATATATATATATATATATATATATATATATATATATATTTATATATATATATATATGTAAAAACTGCAGGCCATATATATATTTATAGCCTGCAGTGTTGGCAGTATATGCACACAAAAAGTATACTACCCTCTGATCTCTTTTCTTGAATTCGATGTCGATTGAATTATCGAGGTGTGAATCCTAACGACGACGACAACGCGAAGACAAAAGACAGCCGCAACAATTGCAAGCAAAGACAAATAATTATAATAATAATAATTACCTCACGGTCGTTACGGTGCTGATGTGCTAACATTTGCAGTGATAGTAATGACGAATTATGATGATAATTATGATTATGACGATGATGATATTATGATGATGCTGATGATGATTTTATTCGACTCATTTTTCAGTCAGCTGCTTGAGCATTTAAATGGTGTCATACATCGGAAACGAATCTAGTAGAATTTGGCGCACAATCTAAGACGTTCATTGGCGGACGACTGTATACAGAACTACGGAAGCAAGCATTAGTTAATTCGCCCATATTCGCCCATTCATTGTAATTGATTCATCTGTGCATGTTAATCGCATCACATTGTATACATTCAGAGACACACCGTATACAGCATAGTTGTAGTGTGTTGTGAGCAAGGGTCGTAGTTCTTCATTCGTAGGAGTAGTAACAGACAAAGTAGTAGTAGTAGTAGTAGTAGTAATTGTAGTAGTAGTGAGGATAGCCGTTGTCGCGTTAAAAACGTTATTATTTATGAAAATTGAGTCGCAATTGCCGGCTACGAATTGTATGATATAACACGTTTGTTTTTTCTTTAGGCAGTGTGTGAGTGTATCGGGTTGTAGAATTGTGCTACCTGTATATTGTACGATACACATTACGGATCGCGGCTTTCAGCTTGACGCTGGTAACTTTCTGCGTGGCAAAATTTGATTGAGGTCGAGGTTGCTTCTGAAGCTGCTTCTGCTGTGGACCTCATCGTCTTTTCTTTGTCATTGCTGCTGAGGCCAAAAGGAAGAGAGAGAGAAGGAGAGGGGGAGAAGAGAGATAGAGAGAAAGGGGGGAAGGAAAAAAATGTGGTAATTAATGTTTGAATTCGTAGAGTTCAATATTTTGTGCTACGAAAGTGCCTTTGTCCGAGAGCGGTGTTCTACGCCACCTTTGTGGTCGTCACCTCTCCAAGCGCATTTCTTCTGCGCACGTGGTGTTGGCTGTGTTGGAGAAATTTAACTTGTTGACATGTTTGAATTAAAAACTCCGGTAGTCGTTTGATCTAGACTACCCTCCAGTCTAGTATGATCTAGACCTGCATGCGCTGGACGGAGCAGCCGGCTCTTCCGCCGGCTTCCAATACATGATGATGATGATAATAATAATAATGAGGATGATGATGATGATAATGAGGATGATGATGAGGTGCTGTAACTTTGGACCTAAGGAATTGATTACCAAAGCAGTGAAATTCGGTGGTGACAATTGATTGGATTGCTGACGCTGCGGTCTCGCTGCATCTGATGATCATAATGACGGCTCGACACGACTCGTCTACGATCATGGTGGGCCAGGATCACCACCAGACACCAGACCCCAGACCCGGCTGCGTTGATGACCAGGCGGCTGACTGCTGATAAGAGGTCTAAACTACTATCACCACACTTACCTAAGATGCATTGAAGATGCAGGTGAACCAAGAGTTTGATCACCTCACACCCATCATTACTCCGATGGCGGGGTGACAACAAGGCTAGAGAGACGCACATTTACCTCTGACGGTGGTCAGTCGAGACGTGTCATCGCAGAAGCAGAACGCAGTCGAGGTGGTGGTGGTGGTGTTGAAATAGTCCAAACACACTTTGGACCTAAGGATTTATGCCGGTCGGTCGGTCCGTTCGTACGTATAGGGCAGCACAAGGGCGAGGCACGCCTAAGCTGAACTGCAAAAACCCCAATGCTTTGTGTTGTTGTTGTTGTTGTTGATGTTCTTGATGTCGTCGATTTTGTCGATGTTTTGATGGTTGTTATCATGCAACTCGATACGGAGTCGTTGTTCGTGTATGGTTGTGATTTTTCGTTATTTTACAACTTTCAGCCGCCCTTCTCCACGAGTTCTGTTTCTTGTTCAAAACTCACTCGCGCGCTCTCTGTCTCTCTCTCTCTCTCTCTATGCCATTGACTTCAGCTTGACATCGTTACGCGTTTGCCTGCGTTATTGATTGATTGATTTATTGTTCGCTTGGCATGTATACCTAAATATACATGTAACCCTTTCAATCAGGGGCGCTTAGAGCGGCAGCATATATATTACCTACGCATCCATATAATCCATGTCTACTTCAATACCTACTGAGTATTTGCTTTCCATTGTGACAACCTCTTCTTTGTAATATCGACCAGGTTATTTCTAACATTTGGTCCTAGAGCTAGGGCCCCCGCCAGCTCTATATCTCTGCTCCCCCCCTAATGCTATACATTCTTTAATAATATGTTCGATTGACTCATTCTCTAGCCCACATGCTCGACATTCTGTACTTTGCCCCTCCTTATATTTAGCTCTATGCATCCTTGTATGCAACATCCCTGCCCCGGCATCTGCCAATAGCCCACTCGTTCTTGAATTATCGTGTACCCATTCTACCTCGCCCCTTTCCCGCTTTTCCCTTCCATACATAGTTGCCAAACTTGATTTGGAGCCCATCGCCAATTTCCATTTGTTATATTACCCGTACAGTAGATATGCAGGTGTGGGGAGGTAATTTTAGGAAAGTTATGTTGGTTCCTGACGTCTTGTGGCAGTCGAATTCATTCACGGCTTTAAAAATTGTAGCCTCAGACACGACCGTCGAATTTTAGTAAAGAACGTTTTTTCTAAATTGAAAATATAAAATCATGGTCGCTTTAGGCCGTCATGCACTGCATTTGTATAGACTAAAATGCGCCCAATATGTTGAAATACACTCCACTCTCTCTGAATGTTCCCTAAACATGGCTTTTTCTGGCGACGGAAAAAGCGAGGCATATTTCTAATACACTTCGCATTACATACGTACGTTATATAAATATAATGGTCGAAATTAAGAGGTGGCTTGCTAATTGATTGGTAAATGGTCTTAATTGGTTCTGATTTTATTTGTTTAACTTCGCTATGTTATCATTTTGGAGAGGACAATTGTCTCCGTGATAATGTGTTGTCACGGGTTCTCTAACCTAGGATTAGCCCACTGTAACAATGTGCCCCGAACAGATGCTGCATTTTCTCGTTGAATGTCGAGCGACAGTCTCTGATGCAAAATTCGGGCTTGCAGCTCCCATAGTCTCGAACGCTAACGAACAAAATTTGTGCGGATAGTCAACGCTGGAGTATTTTTTGCATTGTTGTTGGCTTCAACTAACCCAGAAGCATGATCTGCTCGGTCCGCACCTGCACCGGTCATCGAAGGGTCTAATGAGTCTGTTACAATTGCGTCCCAAACTGGTTCTGTTTTATAAACTTTCAAGTCAAAGGTGTTTTTTTTTAACTCAGTCATCAAATCGCTGCACGATTGCAATTAATAGAACTGTTTAGAAACATTTAGTGCAATACAGGCAGACTATTGAAAGTAGTTTTTTTTTCTAATTGTATAATACCCGCCCCATTTTGCTAAACTAAGCAGGTTCTGATGTTTAATATGGAAGCGTGACATTTGGCGTCTGAACTAGACATGTCACACTTACTACTACGACTACTACCACTACTATTGCTGCTGCTACTCAAACTGCTACGACCTGCGTAGAGATAAAACAACGATTATATTCTTGGATATACAAACCAATAAGGATGTACATATGTGTAGCCTACTGTATACAGTGAAAGCATGGTGAAAGTATATATAAATATGACATGTATAACGAGAGAAAAGGGAGAGAGAGAGAGAAGAGAAAGAAAGAGATATGTTCTATTGATGTGGTTGGTGCTTATTGGCAAAATGTGATCGACATGTGATTTCCGACGGAACGTCTGAATCTACAAATGCAAATATTTATATGTATACATTATGAACGTACACAGGATTATATATATATATATATATATATATATATATATATCACACTACAAATGCACATGTGTGCATTCGTGGACATACGCGTGCGCTGTGCCGTTTTACACTATCACAGTAGTTGCAGACGTTTGGCGTGTATCATCATAGAATCATGTTGTTAGGCCAGGTTGATTTGATCTGCTATCGTTTCCTATCATTCATACTCAACTCAACCATGCATCATTCTGAAATTGTTGGGTTTATTGTTACGCATGCATTCATATATATATATATATATATATATATTCATATATATAAACAACTTTACATCGACAAATATGGAGGTGACGAGGAACGGGCTATTTCGCCTCATCGCACTACTTACCCAGTACTATTTAACTCCGGTCGGGGGGCTTTTACCCTAGTAGCTCGCCGGCCCTCTCTTTTTTTGTGAGTGAGTCGGACTTTTCTTTCTATGCGCGTTGTGTGACCATGAGCTACGATGCTGCTGAATGTTTCATCACCACCTTCATCACCATTGACCCATTCACCATTGCTGCTCTACCATCAGCTAGATAGTAGTGCTCCGTCTCACATACAAACACAGCGCAGATCGTGAACGAGCGCTCTCTGCGAGTCTGCTATCGAAGTCGAGGATGATCTTCGTCGGTGTTCACGTCGCGACATACACGTAGAGTACATAAACGTCTTGTGATACTTGCCGCTAGACAGACACAAACAACAACGACAACGACAACAACAACAACAACAACAGCACATCGTGCGTAACACATCGCCCAAGCAGAGATCGAAGAAGAAGGCGCACATAGGCACATCGGTGATGATGTGTGCTATTTATTATCGCAACTGCGACTTGTGCAATACATCTTCATACATGAATATATATATATATATATACATGTATATATATATGTATATATATATATATATATATATATATATATATATATACATACATGTATATATACACACACACGCTCACACCACACACACAATACACATCTGTGTCCTGTTTAAACCAAGTGGCGTGCATGTGAAGTGCTTCGGGAGACACATACTTTGTGGAATTCGAAAAGACAAGTAAGGGTGAGACAATGACGGCGATGACGACCCATAACCCCGGCGGCGCCCTTAAGCCTCCTCCCTAGACCAGTACTTCCTGGTTTAGGGAGTTAGTGAGTACCTCCTCACCCCTTCTTTACCCAGCGCCGATAGGTTTGTATTGCGTTCGCCATCAAGCTTGGTCTCATCATCATCATCAGCAGCAGCAGAAGCATTTAGGAAGATAGACCATACAAAAGTATATGATGGCCGTACGCAGGAATAATGATAGCAACTGGCCTCATTAGCGCTCCCTAGTAAAGTCAATCCATACTCTGATAGGCATACCAGCGGAATAAGCAAAATTCTACGACTGGCCAGACGAACCTCGTCCTTTTGACGTGAAGACGGAACTAACTAGAGTTTGTGTGCAATGTTGCAAACTGCCCTTGTCATTTGCGAATACGGAAAGAAGAGCCTTACGATGGCTCGATAGACTAAAAAAAGGGTACCTAATATTTATTAATTAATACATATTAAAATAAAAGTAACGACATAGGTTTAAGGCGCTATTTAAATGAAGTGGCTAATAGCAATGTTTTCCCATCGTTATCGCCGTTATTGTTCTCGTCGTAGAGGTGCCTTGACAAGGCCAGTAGTGATGGCTTTCTGGTAGAACTTGTCAACACTGAGCCTGTAAAACAAGTATCATTTGTACACTGTGTATATATATACATATGCATATATACAACTTATATATATATATTTAAGTACAACAACATATATTATATATATATATATATATATATATATATATATATATATATATTCATATTCATCATCGACCAACAACACCCTCTCGGTTACTTCTACTGGTGCTGCCGGTTTCATTGAGTAATGGTAACAGCAGAAAATTACGAATAGTAGCGAGGGAATATCATCAAGTATCGACCACTTTTGGTGTTTGTTACATCAATATTCTGCAATATTCCATACGTACATGAATAAATATCACAAACACATCATATTTATTATACAAAAATGCAAATCGACGTGTTTTTCTTTTACGTAGACCGTGTAGAACGAGTCTAGGACGGCACGCCGCGATGAAGTGTCTACCCACCCCTGGTTCGAATCCGATTGCCAGCGGTGATCTCATACATATATATATATATATATATATATATATATATATATATATATATATATATATACATATATATATCCCCTGCTGACAGACGATTGTACACGATACCTTTTTGCTTATTTGCGGCCCGCGGCGGCTGGTTGTTCCCTATGTGTCACCGAGCATTTCATTCGAGCAGCGTCGGAAATAACTATTTGACGACTAACACTTTTCCAGAACTGGCGACCGTCTCATACCGGCTAATCCGCTGCCCGAAGTGCACGTTTCTTACGACGTCCCGTGCTGAGCTGGTTGCGCACACCCGTCTGCAGCACCCGTTGGTGGTGCAGCTGCCGCTGCAGGTGCCGCACCGAGGATCAACGGCTACAGCTGCCACCGACGTTACGATGCCTGGCGGTGGTGGTGCTGGAGGTGCTGGTACTGCTGGCGGAGGACATCATGTGCCGCCTGTGGTCGCGGCAGCTCCAACACCTGTCCCCATGGTAGCCGCAGCAGCTGGAGGTGTGACCGTACCACTTGGGTCGTCGGTCGCCCGGGCAACACGTGCGGGGTCGACTGGCCGACCTGGCGTCTCCATGGCAACCGGCGGCGGCGGCGGTGTCGGACCTGTTGGCGTAGCTATGACAGCTGGCGGCGGCGGCGGTGGACACAGCGGACACGGCGTCTCCATGGTAACCGGATGTGCATCGGGCGTCTCCATGGCAACTGGCGGCGGACCCGGCCTCGCCATGGGAACCAGCGGCGGACCTGGCGTTCCCATGGAAACCACGAATGGATCGATGGCGCTAACAGTGGGATGTGGCGCGAACGCGTTCCGACGCTGCCGCATCTGCGGCTTTCAGGGCAATCGTCGAGCTGTTCGTGAGCATGAACAGCTTGTGCATATGATCTTTGAAGCGCCAAAATTCGCCGCAAACATTCTCGATTGATTAAGGCTGCGCTAGCCTGACGATGTGATTGATGTAGGAGGTAGTGGCGAACGGCGGTGGCAGCGGCGGCGAAACGCCACGAGCTTGTGAAAACGACGCGACTGAATGCCTTATTCATGTTTCTACTGTATGATTCGCCGACCCATAACTCGTTTGCTAACGATACAGAGGCACGCCGAAACCTGTAGGGAAGTATTAGGTGCTGGCACACTGTCCAGTTACGAGCAGAAACCTAATATGCAGTCGTTGAGGAAACGCAATGCCGACCGCTTACTAGAACATACAGTTGTACAGCGCAGATTGTTGTGGTCGGCCGACACACTAACGTTTAAGACGTCGCGGGCAGTGAAACTGAGTGAATATTATTGATAAACAAAATCAATTGCAAAAAGCACGCCGAACGGCATAATACTACTACTACTACTACTATATAATAATAATAATGATTATCGTAACCGTGCCAGTTGCAATGTATCGACTGCTACGCTGATAACTAATTAGCGCTGATTAATGTAAATATGATCAAACTGGAATCGCTGTGGATGTATATATGACCGTTTTATGGATGTGTATATGGTCAGTGCCAGTTACCAGCCGAAGTAGTTAATTGATTCGTCGGTTGTTAGTAGCGCGCCTGAAACTGCGCGATAATCTCACGTACTGACGGCCGAATGGACAAGGGAGGGATCTTGCATCATTGTACCAGGTAGAGGTTACGTCTGATATGATGGTAGCTGCAGAACGGCACACGCAAGAAGCGCAATAAGGGCCGGGTGCAACAAAGGCGCTAACAACGAAGCAAGTGTAATCATGCCTGGGGCATAGTGTAACTGCAAACCGAACAACAGAGGACGCAACGGCAGTGGCAGTAATCTTAAAATTTACTTAATGTATATTTAATTGCTGGTTACAGCCACTAAGTAATTTTACTTGTAACTTTAGCTTAAAAAATTAGACCTCGTTGCTGCTGCTGCTTACTTGTTGCTGTCACCATCGTACGAAAAAGCAAGCCGAATAAATGCACGTATGTTCCTGGATTGTAGAAACACGACGATCGGTGTCTTTTGTTGGCATAGCATAAGCGATAGTCCTTTTTTGGTGTGTTTATTGATCTCTTGCGATTCTATCCTCGTATTGCCCAGCTAACTACTCAGTAGGTTTATAGTTAAATAATGTGTACGTGTCGTGAAGTAATATCAGTTTGTTTTGTTTCAGAGAAGGCAGTGCCAATGATCGGTAACAAACTACTGGGTTGATCTCCGCTTGTCAAGACTGTCATCATGGCTATCTATGGCTAACTAGATGGTAGTGTCAATGGTAAGTGTAGGCATATCTGATTCAGAATAGTTGTTCAGTTCTTGTTAACCGTTCGTATAATATTGTATGTGCTTATGGCTCAGAATATACCTGATCATACCGCTGTTCTTATCACAGTGTCGTCCGTAATCTAACTCTATTTGGTCTGTTTATGATTGCAGATGATATAACGGAGGTCAAGCGGGAAATGGCGTCGCTCAATCATGGTAAGAGGAGTTCACGTATACATTAAGTTTAGTATTTATAATCAGCGTATATATATATATATATATATATAACGGCTTGCTTTTACTTGCTTGTACTAAGGGACGCTGATTTGTCTTTTTCAGATTGTTACCGGCAAGGAAGCAGGGTAGCAGGGATCATCGGCAAGCTCTTAGCTGCTCGTACATGTGGCCAACACAAAGAGTCTGCTCGGATTATGCTTAGCGGCACTACACTACACATCACACGGTCGGGACAACCGGTCGTAAAACCGAAATCTCAACCACGACGTTTTTAACGAGTTATGAAGTCGAAGCTGTCACAGCAGCAGCAACACATACTGTCCGAATTTTAGCGTTGATATGGACGACTTTTTGCTGAAGGACATTATCGCGGCGAACCCATGCGGCGCTTGTAATGCCGTAGCGTGAGGTTCCGCGTAACGATTACACAAGTGCCACCGACCACTGTCGTCGGCTTGAGGATCTGCTGATATCAACAGATGAAAAACAACAACATATTTGCGATGAAAACAACAACAGCAAGCAATAAAAAGCTTGTTTCTCACATGACAGTGAACATGCACATCCTTTGTTTTTCGGTCCAGAAAAAAGAAGATGTGAACAAGCTTCACAATAGGCCCATTAATTATTATTATTATTATTATTATTATTATTATTATTATTATTATTATTATTATTATTATTAACTGCAATAATAATAGCACAAACGCATCATCACCACCGCCATGAACAATCTTTACATAATGACAATCGTCGTCGTCATTGTGTAAAGATTGTTCGGGCATACCAACGAATTAACCAGCGAGACCTGTTGACCAGTTGTCGTATCTCTGAAAGCAAAACAAAAAGTCGAATTAAGGTTCGCCGTCACCTGTACATCGATGAAGAGTCAAAGAACGAATAAAGATTGTTGGATTATATATTTGACCATACTCACCTGCTGGGTTTCATGTTTAAGCACTTACCAAGCATTATATCAACCCAAGGCTGACCGGACGCTTAAGTATACCTTGTCTGTTTATTCTTTGCGGATACGCAGCTAATAATCGTGCGTACTTACTGGATTTTTTATACACCTAGGTATTGACATACAATTATCGATTTCGAACTCTTAAGACCTTTAGCCACACCCGCATTGAAGATCTCGAACTATTGGCGTGCCAGTGAGACGTGGTTATTAATGAGGTTTCACTGGGTATCAGTTATCGTCGAGGTTTGAGCGTCTAATGAGGTAAAGCGGTGCCGGTCTCTTTCCAGACGACTCCTCAGCACTACTGGTGTCCCGAGTAGGTCGATCCGAACAGCAAACTCAGCAGGAGGCTGCGGAATTCATTGTAGACCTGCCGTCTTCCGACGTGGACTGGAGTCAGACCCAGACATCTGCCGGTGAGAAATTTGTCTTTGTACCTTGTATTAGGACGGAATAAAATTCGTATATATATATATATATCTATGTTCAGTCAAAAAGTTCCGTCAAATTGTTATGGCAAATACATACATTTTTGTATGTATCACCAAGGACAGTGACATTTCACACAAATGTCACTGTCCTTGGTAATATATATTCTTGCCATAAGTTTTGTCCAAAGCTCCCTCATAGAAAAAAATCCGTACTTATTGGAGATCACATTTCTCGGTGGAAAATAAAGTGGTCAATCTCTTCCTGACTTTTAAAGTTTTCTTTTTGTCGTCGCTATATATATATATGGTACTTTTTACAGTTAATCATCATACGGTCAAATTCACATAGCCGGTTTCAATCGATTCTCCCGCCTCCTTCCAACAAAAAACAAAGCATGCTCGTTGTCCTTTCATTAGGTCTGTACCGCTTGGGTGAGCTGCATGTGACGCCCACCTATACGACACGCTTTGCGTAGATGAACGGTTAGCAGCCGGGCTGACTGGTTAGGTGCGACTGAGTGTGCGAACTTATTCGTGTGCGATTCATGCGCTCTCAGCATGGCCAAGCATGGTGTGTGGTGATCTTGCGTGTCGATTTTCGCGTGCATGCCCTCCCACAACAAGCTGAGCTGTGAGCGAAATTTCATCCTGTTGGAGTCGAATCGAATCGACCTTAGTCACCTTAAAATTTCTTTCGTGTGTCCTATTGCGTGTCCGTCCAGGTGACGTCGTGGACGACGTCGCGAGCGGCGCAGGCGGCAGTTGGTACCACCTGCCGCAGGTGGGTCAGACAGCTGGCTTGGTTGACGTCATGCCACTCCTGCAGTCGTCCCCATCGGCCGCTGCAGCAGTGGCGGCCGCAGCTGCAGCTGTGGCAGCGGCTGGATCGACGACGACGACGACGACAACCTCGTCTAGCACGACGACGACGGCCGCCGCGGCCGCCGCTACGGGGGCGTCGTCAGCGGCGGCGGCTGCGCCACAGTCAGCGCCCCCGTCAGCGCGGGCGGCCGCTGCTGCAGCAGCGGCGGCTGCAGCCGCTGCCGCGGTGGCATCACTACCTTCGTCGTTAAGTGCGGGTGGTCAGCGACGCTATCATACCGCCTCGCTATATGCACAGGCTGGGCATCCAGCACAAACAGGGCCACACCATCACCACCATCCAACGAATGCGCTACTCGGCGGCGGCGGCGGCGGTGGAGGCGGGATGGGAATCGGAGGCCGGTGGAACCGTCGAACGAAGTCGGCGGCCGTTTGGCAATTCTTCGTGCCGGTCGACCGTCATCTAGCCCGTTGCAAGCAGTGTCATAAGCTGATCAAGATGCCCAACTTTGGCACCACCGGTCTCATATCGCACCGTCAGATGCACCTCAACGAGATTCGAAACAACCAACGACACCTTAAGTATCCACATCTTCAACAGCAGCAGCAGCAACAACAACAGCAACAGCAGCAGCAGCAACAACATCAGCAACATATCCAACATCAACAGCAACTTCAGCAGCAGCAGCAACAGCAACAACAACAGCAGCATCAACATTCTGGCGAGCTGCTCCCGAATCAAATGGCCCCGCCGTCGAACTAAGCAGCCCAGACAAAGCCGTATCCTCACTTCGGCCGAGCAGTGGCGAGCATCCAAAGATGCGCAGGAATATCGACCGAAATGTAAATTTCGTTTTTGCTGCCACAGGCGCCACACTTACGAACTGCACCTCTGGAATAAGTCCAGCTCTAGAAGTCTTCCTTCATTGCACACTTAGTAGTGCGCGGGGTTTTAGCAAATGATATTTGTACAACTAATGACAAGCATTAATCCTGCAAACTGCGCGACTTCGACTGACGTCGATGGGGGCCTGTAAGCTCGGTAGCCTGCAGTTAAACTGCAAAGTTTCATATCATATATAAAATGCTACAATGTTGTGTACGTGCTTTTTGGAGGTTTAACGTGAATGCAGCGTACGACATGACAATGGCTCTCCTGTTGATGATCATGCTGATGATGATGATGATAATGGTGGTGGTGATGGTGGTGATGATGATGACACAGACAACGTTGAATTGCGCTTTACGAAGGGTATTGCTTGTTTTTGCCGCATCGACAAATGGGAAGGTAGATACGGGACGGGGCGAAGCGGTGAGAGTGTCGACCTTAGAACCGTGGCACTGTGGGTGAATCAAACACCATGGTGGACGACTTCAAGCACATCTAACGTAAGCTCTGTTGGTTTCAGATGATGGCGCCCGATTAGCCCGCGCTTGCTCTTGATTCTCATCGTGGCGTGGTGTGTGCGTTTATACGATAACGTAACAACAATGCCCGACGCTTCAACCCATAGCTGAAAGCGCCGTGAAGCCTACGTGCAGAAGAGCTCGGCCGTACTCAGGATCTTAGCTCTGGCTGCTGGAATGACACCTCGCCGCACATACATACAGACAGACACACACACACACACGCAGGCAGACAAAATGTCGATGGTCTGTGGTGCAGCTGATGAAGATGTATTGACTTCTACTACAAGTATTAATTACTATTACTGCTGTGCATGGCACACACCGAGCGTAGTAATGTATAATAGGCTGGCGTTGAGAACGGAAATCGCTAAAGAGAAGCATTTAAAGCGCAGTGTCACTGCTTCGTTACTGGTGATCGGTGCAATCATTTTCGGAACTGAACGGCCGGCAGTGAAAGAAGCGAAGGGAACATTCAACATAAAGTACCTTCGTGGTTGTGTATACAAGGTTAGGTATTACGGGTGTAAAGGTTCTTGGTGGTGGTCAAAAGTCAGACTATTAGATGGCGTGCGTGCTGCTTTGCCCACTGCAGTATACAGTATTGTGAACCCAAAGTTTGAGGTGAGAAACCTCGGGATGAAGGCGCGTGCATTTTGTTTTTGTCGATTTACTTTACAAACGGAACCTGCAACCGACGTTGCTCATTTGAATGAAGCGTTGTTCACCTGGTGCGGGGGAAACTTAGCTTTATGGTATGGTACATTCTGTCTGGTATGGTGGTATGGTACCAGCGTACCTGCACCTTGTGACCGCCCTTACCGTGGCCACTCTGAAATAAGTGTCTCTCTCGTGTTGTCGAATCGAAGTCGAGCCAAGAACAAGCACTGCTAGGTGCGACGCGAGTGATAACGCCCGGTAAGTTGTTATCGTTGTTCGGTTTTCCTGATATTCGATGATGTTGCGCTGATGATTCGGTGATGTTGCGTCCACCACCACCACCAATATCACCAATAGCGTGCGCCTCACATGCGCTGAGCACCGGCGACGTTGAGCGCACGGCGGCAACAGATACGTTAAAGATATGTGCAATCAACTATTCTCAGATTGAGCGGCTGAGGGTAGTTTTGTTGATATAGTCCGAATAAAAAATGAGGGAGGTCTAGTGAAACGAGACGTCAAGGTCAAACTGTATTGCCTGTGAAGTCGTCGAACAAGCGAAAACATAAGCAAGATAACGGACGGCCCAAGTTTGAGCTCGGCGAGCTGTCCTCGTAAGCATAATTCAGATTTTACAACACACATTCATACCTTAGCTGGCACATCTACCGCATGGTGTCTCCCTGCTGCTGCTGCTGAAGGTGCGCAAAAAGGGCTAGATATTTGTATAAGATTAAGTCAACCGCATTAGCTAAAATGTTTACGTAATAGCAAAGCTTGCAGTGCTAACTATGGAAAGTACCAGCCGATCCAATAAAATCCACTCTACGGTACGGTAGAATGCCCTTCGGGGCAGTTGTCCCTGTGGACAGTATTGACGAACCCGGTCTTATCAGCGTTTGTGATGGTGGTAGATACTGCTGGACCTCGGGGCAGCAGCAGCAGCAGCAACAGAAGCAGGGCTACCTCAGGTGTTACCAAGTAATCCGGCACACGACTCAACACAGACAACAACAGCAGCAACAATAATCATGCATTCAACAAGCACATTTCTGCTGTACACGTACATACACGTATGTGTTTATGTCTGTGTGTGTGAAATGACTTGAATGCAGTTTCCGAACATCCTTTGATAGAGCCACATAGCAATGGCGCGCACGTTGTCTCCGCGTACGGTGCGAAATACAGATGCTGCGCGTAGTTTCCCGCAAATAATATTCGTAGCGTTATTAAGCAAAATTATAAGATGGAAACATAATTCATTTATATTCAATGTAATCAATCATTCACGATCGGAACATGACATTTGGTCCCTGGGCGAACATGTGCACTATTACGGGGGGTCCAGTCTAGAGATCAGCCATTTCTGTCCCGAACCGAGGCCGCATTGCCCCGTTGCACATCCAGCGACAGGCGCTGTCTGAGGAAATCACCTGCTCGTTTATCAAAATAATATATAAAGCAAAAATTATATTATTTTTTAATAATCATAGTGATAAACAAAATAATAACGATGGGGCAATGCCAGACTGAGACAGCGGTGCGTCAACGCTCAGTTTTCAGAGTTTGTGTTCGACACCATTTGATACAGGCGACAGACGAGAGGGAGACCGAAAGTTTCGCAGAGTCGCAACTGCTGTCGTAACTGTACAACCTCGTAACCTGCTTGCCCTCTGGGCGAACCGACAGATGGGGCCAGACAGACAGATGCGCGGGAAGATGGACAGCGGCGGGCAGAGGAAAGGAGGGTGGGGAGAGAGAGAGAGAGCTAGAGAGAGAGGGGAAGAGAAAACCAGAGGCACAAATCGCTCAATCATGAGCTCAGCAGAATGTCATCTCGAGCCCATGCTCAGGAAAAAGGGGGTTAGTGCAGCGACTATTAGAAAGAATGACCCATATATTATCAAGGCGCTATGGAGGCCAGAGATCTCTATAGAAAGCTGTGGAGGACATGTAAACTGTAAAATTGATATATATCTATAATTTTTTAACCGTGTAAATGTGCTGCATAACTTTCCATATATTATCAAAGCACCGTAGAGGTCGGAGATTTTTTTATAGAAAGCTGTGTATATAATTTACACTGTAAAATTGAGATATATATATATACTTTTTTTTTACAGTGTAAATGTCATGCATAACTTTCGATATATTATCAAGGCACCGTGGAGGCCAGATATCTCTATGGAAATCTGTGCACGACATTCACACTGATATATATAGACACATAGATACATATATATATATATGTATATAATATATATCTAGAGAAAGATACGTATTGATTGATGGTGTATAGTTTAAGAGTGGAATAAATAAATCGTTGTTACAGTGTTGACTCAGTATCTGGTATTTTGCTGACCCTATGTATATATATATATATATATATATATATATAAATATTTAGCTATTTATTTTCATGCGTTAATATATTGTTTACATGTATTATATCAACCGAGAAATCTTTCTCTTAATGTAAACAACACTTCTGTCATTTGAGCACTATATAAATTTAACTATATTTATGTGTGTGTGTGTATGCACTTGCTTATGTACTCGTACCTATACAATTATAGAGATGTATGCATTTTGTGCGTATATTTTTGTATCGTCATTATTTCGATGGCAAGACATAACGTATGTGCACTAAACCGAGGCTGTAATTTCAGCCGAAGCTATGTCGGTCGATCTCCTGAATGAAGACTATCCCCTTCTCGAGGTTTCGGCCCATGATGACGCCCAGTCGTCTGCCACACCGATGCTCAGAGCTCAGCAGCCGCACCAAAACCAGCTGACAGCCAATTGGCAGTCGCATCAACAGCAACACCGGCACCATCAGCAACCACAACAACAGGACTCATTAGCGAGTATGATTATGGCGACAAATCAAAGAGCAGGTGACGGTACGTTTATCGGCGGGTAGCCCAATGCACACGCACACACGCATATATTATTATTATTATTATTATTATTATTATTATTATTTTTTATATATTTTCCGTAAGGCAATTGCCCGCGTACGGTATTTTTTATGTCATGGCTAATTTTAATCCACTCCGGCATTTACCTTGTCTAAATTGGAAACCATGCAAACCAATTGAGGAGTGGCCGGTCTGGGTCTCGAACCCAGTTCTCCCGAATGCAAGGCAAAGGCTTTGCCACTAAGCCATCTTGCTCGGTTTGTATATAACTGAAATTTTACGCGATAAGTAGCTGAAAGAAGCTACATTTTGTTTTATTATGTACGTTTTTTTTAAATGTTGATTACGATGCTACTGATCGTGCTCGATCAGGATATAGGGTGATGCGCCTGCATGCATTTTCGACTGGGGCCGCCATACACCGAGAACTAGGGCGTTTTATAGGGCGTGTGCACTTACCACTGCCATATCCATCTACTAGCGTAAATGCGCGCACTGCGCAGTGGTGTCAGACACTCGCTTGCACAGGTCTGGTACATTGGTCGATCGATTAATCTGTGCTTGCAGGCGGAGAGAGCTCGAGCAGCGGTTGCGGCACGACGGGTGGATCCACCGGCCGCAGCTTCCCGATGAGGACGGCGCCGGTGTGGGAATTTTTCACGCCGATCAACCGTGACCTGGCGCAGTGCAAGCAGTGTCTGAAGCTCATACGCACACCGAACTCAGGCACAACCGGCCTCAATTTCCATCGACGGAAGCACATCATCGACTTTCAACGCCAGCAGAGCGGTGTGCCGCGAGCTCGCTATGAGGACCCGCAGTCCAGTTGGGCAACGTCATGAGTGTTTGCTCTGCTTCAGCCAATACGCTTGCAGGCAGGGCATATGTAGAGCCAACTTGCGATGATATGACTGGACTGTCGACTGTGGTCGTGTGGCAATGTGAGGCAACTAGGTGTTGCGTTCCGGGTTGAGGGGGGCGTCGACGATTACATTTGCGCCCTTCTGTCTGCACTCGGCTTAACGTTCTCCCAGTGGAAAACCAACGATCGGAGCAGCTGAGCTCGTTCGCAACTGCTCTCGTTGTGGCTGCTGCTGCTGCTCGCAGATGTGTGACCCAAGGGGTCCAAAGGTCCAGGGGTGCGCCGCTGTCGCATCACTTTGCGGGGTGCCTAATCGACAGGAGTTCACATGTTCGATTGCGATCGGCCACCGGCTCACGCCGCTTTGCGACGCTAATTCGCGTTAGATCAAATGGGGTGAGGTGAGAAAAACGTGACGTTTTGTATATATATATATATATATATATATATATATATATATATATATATATATATATATATATATATATATATAAATGTAGGGTTATAAGGATATATGATTAATTTAATGAACTATATCAGCGCGTGACGCCCTAACACGCCGGGCTGATTTCGATCATATAACGATGCAATGCTGCGTTCCTTCTTCTTCTCCTTCTTCTTCTTCTTCTTTTTGTTGCAGCCCGAGTGTGGGGACAAGTTTGTTCCAGTTGGCGTGGTTGTGTGTGCATGTGAATTGCCGCAGAAATGCTGCGTGGCGACTCCAGCCGCCCGAGATGTTCGCGATGTTCAGGCCCTCTGCAGACGCACACTCGTTCCACTGTTGAACTAAGGCAGACGGGTCGGATACTCGGCAGAAACGATGCCAACCGTACACACTTACTGTCCCGAGATGTATCGTAAGCGCGGCAGGCTCTACGAGCTGGCATCTCGGCGCAGAAACCAACAGCGGATCTGCAGCGCTGTTAATGATCAGGGCGGGAAGCCAAATCTGGCTCTGTCTCTCTATCAGGCTATCTCTGACAGACTGAGTTGCGCCGTCGTAGACTGACTTGGGTCTAGTCCAGATGCCTGCTGCGGCTGCTGGAGGCGTGGCCTCTGGACGACCCGCATGCATACTTGTACAGACAGTTTTACGTCGTACCCGAAAGTAACGTAATGTACACAATTGTAGTGAATAAATTACTGCGTATCTAACGCAACCAGCCACTTGTAGGTCTTTTCTGGATGATGTCGTCGTCGAACATCCTATTTTTCCTCTACGATATGTAACATCGTTCGTGCAAAATTCAGTTGTAATATCGCCTTGAAAGTCGGCTGTACGCTGTGTGAATAGAACACGTCTAAGAGACATTTTGCTTTACAGATGGCAGCGTCTACCCTGTCGAACTTTGGCCGAACGTCGACAATCTATCAAGCGGGTCGCGGAGGGGGCAAGCAACTGGTGGAGCCCGAACCGGCACTCGGCGCACGCGGAAGATCAAGGACTTACTCCGTTAAATCATTAATGGCTGCCCAAGGCGGCAGCTAAACGTTGAAATGATCTCGTTGGACCCAGGAGCAGCAATCTCACGCTGGCGTTTCTTGAGTTTGGAACTTCTCAATAAAACTGATTTTTAATGACGACAATAATTGCGTTTCTGTTGTATTCGGTACGGTATGCACGCAGAAGGAGCTGGTGGTTGGTGACGGTAAATAACTCGCAACTTCGGCTAAACTCGATGTCATCGTATATTAGAGGCGCGTGACGATCAGTATTAACCTGCTTGATGGATGGGACCTTCTGGAGGAGACCTACCAGTTGGAAGACCAGCTTCGCAAGACTTCGCAACCTCCGGCTGGAGCCACGGCAGGAAGCACCGGCTCCTAGCCGTCGTAAAGTTCCACTTGCGCATTATACACCTACTGACCTCACCTCAATTATTGGCTGTTCCGCAGCTGGCCTGCTCGGCTTTGACTAACCTGATCACCTGATCACGACCCGATGGGGTAGTCCCCCTCACACCTGTTGATGCTTGCTTAAACGGCTATTCGTCGGAGTCGGACCCCCCCTCTCTCTCTTTCTCTCTCTCTTTGTTTTGCTTTGGTCCATTCGTCCACGAAAAGGGACTATAAGAAATCCTCTGCCGAATATCGACAGAGCAGGAGAATTGAAAGAGGAGGGGAACGATGACCGAAGGGGGCAACATCAGCAGCACTTCCGGATGAACACCCCCACCACTACTACTACTGCTACTACTACCACTAACATGGCGCATCTTCTTCATGACTCATTTTCGTTTTCTTCTTCGGACTCTAACCAACGGTCGATCTGTGCAAATAACAACGATCGCTGCCACCACTTTTGTGGGGGTTCTATGTGATTCTACTCCTACCTCATTCCATGTTACCTCTTCTGGCCTGCGAATAACACTCGTCATCAGTGGCAGCAGCAGATCGCCAGACGATGGTCGATGCTGGTAGCCCCTACCGATATCTGCCGGGGCACCATGCAGACATCCTCGATGAGCCGACTCATGCCCGCTGAAGACAAACATTTGAATGTGATGTTCCTTCAAACAACATGGTGGTGGTGATTGGTGAACATAACAATGCTACTGGCAATACTACTACTACTACTACTAAAGCTTTTGCTGTAGTTGCTGCCGCTCTGCTGCGCTGCAGTTGGCTGCTTCCGCTCGCTTCAAGCAATACACTACGATGACCTAACTGATACGCTCAACGGTGGTGATGACGACAAGAATCGATCCGACTCGACCCACTAACCGGCCACCCACTCCCGTTCTCCACCTGATTGACTGACTCGCTCCATCGTTATACAGAGTACAGCTCTCTCGAGTTCTATGAGACGCTAACCCATTTGCGTGTGGTATTCGTTGTGTTCTGTCGTTGTCGGACTGCCGAACTCTGCTGAACTCGCCGTGTCTGCTGGCTCCGTTCGGTGTGTCCGGCGGCCATTCGTTTCCGTGTGTGTGTGGTGCCTTCGTGTGTGTGCACACTTTACAGAGATGATGCTCTCGTTGCTAACGATGATGCCGAGCGGGGGCGGTACCGGCGGCGGCGGAGGTGCTGGAGGCGGCGGAAGCGGAACCGCCATCATCAGCCCTCAAGCTTCGGACGAAGTGCACTACATTCCATTCGAGGGCGGGTACAAGTGTAAGCATTGCAACTACTGTGCGCCGCATCGGAATCTCGTCGTGCGGCACGCGCGAACCCACACGGGCGAACGGCCCTACGCCTGTAACTACTGCTCATACCGGTCATCGCGACTGGACAACATGCGCACACACTCTTACAAGTGCGCCGAGAAACGGCAGAAACGCAACCTCGGCGTCATGAAGGGACTCAACAACAGCAGCAACAACAACAATAACAGCAACAGCAACAACAACAACAATAACAACACGATCAACCTGAACGCGCTCAACAGTAGCGGAACTCTTTCGTCTGTTAGCGGCGGCGGAGGCAGCAATCCTACGCTTAGCGGGCTATTGTCGACCCCCGTACTCACTGTGCAGGTGCACACAAATCGTCAGCAACAGTCTGCACTGGACGGTCAGCAACTTCAGCAGCTCGAGTATGAACAGCCTTCGCTCAGCATTCTTCCTCTACCTCAAGATCTGACAGACGCCGTGTTGCCAACACTCGAGGGACTTTACGAAGACTAGCGAACGCGCACATTTTGCGCTCACAAACACAAAATCATCTGTATTCTGTTTCATTCCTTTACCATTCTTTTTCTTCTTGTTCTTCTTCTGCTGCATCTTTTTCGTCTTCATTTTCATCATCACCTTCTTCTTCGCCTTCGTCTCCGTCTTCTCCATCTTCTGCTCTTCCTTCGTATCGACTGCGTTACGATGCGCCACAACGTGTGGCTTGACTAGTGGTTATATCCACTAATCTGCGTATACTATTTTTACTACGTGCAACACAGCAGCTACTCTGCTACGTACGGTACGACGGTAACGAGCAGGACGATTGCTACTACTACTACTAACTACTACTACAATTACTACTAGTTTACTACTTTACAACTAAAGTTTTCGGGCTGACCCTCAGCCAAGATTTACTTTACCGTCCACGGAACTGTTTTTCACATTGCTTCATAGACGAACCCCCATAAATACAAATGTGGGGCAACGGTGGGGCTCGAACCTGCGCACCTATCTGGTGTCTCCTCCGGTTGCGAGGCGCAGGCAGACAACAGCAACAACAACAACAATAGTAGAACCACCACTTCAGTTGTAGTTCGCAGTGTTCAGCGTCCTTTGCTCAGTTAATCATTCGCTCGGCGCAGACTCTATGGCTGTTGCTTGCTGCGGTTGTGCCAATAGCATGAGAAGCGAGCCATCGCTGATCGAAGAGTACCGTAGTAGTAGTAGTAGTTGTAGTAGATATATATAAATATATATATATATATATATATATATATATATTAGTAGCGTCACCGCTACCCCCTGTAGTAGATGTAGCAGCACTTGTTCAAGTTGTTGTAGTAGTAGTAGTAGTAGTAGTGATTGTTCAAGTTAGTTAGCAGTAACTGTAGCAGAAGTCCGTGTGTACTGTTGACTGTTGCGGGTACAAAACTACAAACGTTGACGTGGTTGAGATGAAGCCGCCCACGACGACACCACCTGCCTCCACAGACCTCAGCAGGCCGCGGTTTTTGTTCGTCTCAGAGTTGAGACGACGTATAGCAGGGAACTCTTAGGAATTAGCCGCGCGGGTTGTAATGAATCAATTACATCCATGCATTTGAACCTCGAGTTCAATGTACAACTCTAAATGCAATTTTCTCTAGACTACATTACGATACAATGCAAGTGCATTTTGCACACATAACTCACTAATATATTATTCCTCATATATGTATGTGTACACGTATATACAGTCGAGATGTATATTTACATTCGAGCATTCATATATATATATATATATATATATATATATATATATATATATATATATATATATATATGTATATATACATTCATATATATATATATATATATATATATATATATATATATACATATATATATATATATATATATATATATATATATATATATGCGTGTATGTACGTTCATTTGTATGCGTGTGCGTGTGTGCAGAATGGGTGATAGAGATGGCGTCTTTCCGGAGTTTCGATTTGCTGCCGCTGCTGCGACTGTTGTGCTGCAAACGGGTGTCAACGGCGATTGACCCTCGATAATCTAGCTGCACTTTAATTTTGACAAGTCGAAGCCGTGTTCGTCGAGGCCGTATATTTCCGGAGAGATCTTTTTATTGCTGGCGCCCAACCCCAACGAGCGGATGAAGGCAGTCATAAGACGATCATGACAAACGTAACAACGAGATAGAGTAACGAGATATCATTTTCGATCGTCAGCAATAACAACAGCATCAGCAGCAGAATCAACAGCAGCAGTGGCAGCATTTCGATTGCTCGACTCGCACTCGTGTGTTGTTCACGTGGCTCATAACAAATGCTCACCGGTGAAGGGTGCTCAGTACCATCGACGGCCAAAGTAGTGCCCTGTTTGTTTATTTGTTGCTCTAATCCTGCCTGAATAACTTATCATCATCTGTACCAGCGGCGTCTGCCGATCCTACTCAAAGCTGATCGACAGCATCGTAACGTAATATCATTGTCCCTCGTCGTGCCTGTGGGGCAGGCGACGGGTAGGGGGGGGTAGAGACCGGTGACCTGACTAGCCGTAACAAATACTCGCTTTATTCCTTCCCCTACTTCTGTCTTACTTATACGACTGACTTCTACCTTATTTATACGACTGGTGGACGAAAATTATGGCAATGTCTAATTTGTACGTTGAGATGCCGAGCTGAGTCAGCCGAGTTGACGACGATCAGCGATGTTTGCCGCTGTTAGTAAATCGCCTAGGAAGATATCGCCAGCCATGCCTAGGAAGATATTGCCAGCACAAGCGAACCTGGCTGGTCTGGGCGGGCGGTCCATCTCATATGGCCCGATCATTACATTCCTGAGCGCTCAGGGGTGCTCACATACTGTTCGGAGGTACCCACGCTCTCTACCTAGCTAACACATGTCCATATGTAAAGAATCTCTACAGCTGGCAACCTCCAAAGCGGTTCAGATCAGTCTCGGTCCATCTATCTACACGATGCTAGGTTCTGCCACAGCAGAACGCCCACCTTTGCCATGACAGCATTTGCTTGGCCTGGCCTGCTTGCCGAGTTGCCGGCGACGTCGGCTGTTCAGCTCTCTAGGCAGGTTCAATTAATCGAGTGTTTAATTACATGTAGCTTTCTACTTCTTTTGAAGGTAATCTGTTCTAATTGATTCAACTCAGGTCGGCTAGCTCGTGTTGGGAAACAAATTTCCACACTTTGAGCAAAATGGCAGTTTGTAAGGACATAGAGGGCGGGCGAGTCACAAGGCGTCTCTGAGAATCTCGGTTTGTCGGTTCAGACGAATGGCTAGCGTTTTTGCCTTGACAGATTCTCGTCTATTTGATAAATGCTCACCATGATGATGCTTTAGTGGGTCACGTTATTATGTGACGTGCGTGCACTGGCTGTGCACTAGCAGGTGGCTCTTGGCACGACAAGAACGGTATGCGGCAATCGGTTTTGCGTCGAGCGTTCGTTAAGGCCAGGTGTTGTAATACTCCGTATAGTAGGGCAAGGCGTAATCTCTTGTTTTCAAGTGCTAGACGAATAGAAAGTGGCTGCATTTTTGCAGTCGTTCGGTGGGCATACGTCTGTGTTAGCTCTTTTGGGTAGCAATTCCGTAAAAGTCAACGTCATACCGTTTAACATTTGATTTTGAGATTCGTTTCTCGAACCCGAATGATATATATTTATATATATACAGGTATCCAACGATGTAACGGACGGGCCGGCCGCGATGGTATATATGAGATTATTAACAAATAGTAAAAATAATAACGACAATTGATCTATGTTCAATTTACTTTCTGTTGGCGTCTCTGGCCAAAGCTGCAATATAAACGTGCAATCTTCTCATACGTGTGAAAGCGGCGAGAGAGAGAGAGAGATTATCTATATACACATCTATATCACATAGGTATATATATATACAATAACATAGCATGTACTGTTGCTCATTTTGTCGTATTGAACGTTATTACTGACATGTGTCATTACTGCTGCAATAAGTAATATTGTTTTATGTATATGCTAAACGTCTATAGTAATATAACTGCAGAGAGCCCACCAGCAAAGAGGGTTTGTGGGTGTGCACTAATAGTTACAATTACTAAAATCAATTTTCATATTACTCAAACGCTCCGAGTTATTACGGATAGCAATTCTGTTTATGTGTAATGTCGGGACTCGCTTTTGGCCTTCGACATTTCGACTTTTTCTCGGACTCGAGAACCGTACTCACAACCGACCTTGCTCTATCTAGCTCATCCATGCGTTTTCACGTAACGCACTGCTCGCAATTTAGTCTATGCCGTCGGCTCTTCTCGATGGAAAGCAATTTGGTCGATCGACATGGACGTCGATATGTACGCCATGCGAGTGTTTCATTTCATCGCCCGCATGTCAAGCGTGTCATCCAAGCGGTACACATATGCATGTGCGTGTGTGTGTGTGAATG
>QVRM01003666.1:190000-260000 GCA_003439945.1 Dermanyssus gallinae
ATTATTATTATTATTATTATTATTATTATTATTATTATTATTATTATCATTATTTTTGTAAATTACTAGTAGGAGTATGGCTATGATTTTTATGGCGGCGATGATTAGATGACGACGACGACGATGATGATGATGATGATGTTAAAGCGATGTCAGGCACAATAAGGCTGATTGATATCACCAGATAATTAATCCTCGCACCAGCAGCCTCGCTCCTGTTTTCGTACTGGTGGATGATCGAGGAATGAATCATCATAATGATGATGGCTCTGGTGGTGATAGAGCCGAATGATATCCGTGTTGTCTCTGTAGTGCTGAGTATGGCTCGGCGAAATAGAGCAGCTTCTCCGAGATTTCCGTTCGTCGCAATCTGATCAATGAAGAGCTGAAGAACAAAAGTTGTGAAGTCATCATCCTCGTCATCGTCGTCGTCTGCATGCCTTCACTGAGATCACAGAACGAGAGAAAAAGTTAGAGAGAGAGAGAGAGAGTGTGTACGTGTGTGAATGAGAGAGATGGAGAGAGAGAGAGAGATAAGAGCAAAAACTGTTTTTCATTCCAAGCCACCGCCATTGACTTCTGCTTGCATTACACTTCTGGACGAATACGATGAATGATGATGATGATGATGATACTATGAATAATAATGTTGATGAATATTGTTATCAATAATAATACTCCTATTATTATTATTATTAGTATTCATATGTTTACTAATATTGCTATGATCAGGCTAAGACCACCACAACCACTGTCATTGTGAGTGCGTAACAGTATCACTGACCGCATTTGAGACACACTTCGTACGTGAAGTATAGGTGAATGCCTAGAGAACTGTTACTACAAAATGCAGTAAATCGAGCCGGAAATACATGATCGGATAGAGAGGCAAACAACAAGATCAACGACCAACGAACTGCAACAATGGGCAACGACCAATTTTAGATAAGTGCATTACTTGAAATAAAACGCATGAACAAATAAAGTATTTATTTTCTAACAAGTCGACAACTAGAGTGTTGTTCTTCAGAGGTTTCATAGGTACCGGTAATAGCTCGGTTCACAATGATACAACATCTGTGTCTCACAAAATAAATCCTGTTGATTGCGACATATATATATATATATATATATATATATATATAATGTATATATATAGCCTTTTGGGTTTAAAGCACAGCACACGCATTTGCCCCGGCCGGCGCGGAGTTCGATTAATACCGTGCTCTATTTTTCAGCCCACGCCAATTCAACGTTCCAACGATTCGTCAATGCGAATAGCTGAAATCACCAGGATTGCGTGGATTCCGATAGATGTTCGGACCGAACGCCATCGTCTCAGCGTGCAATGATGTTACGTTCTTCCACCGAAAGCCCTGTCGCCAGCGCATGCAGTGAAAGCAAGATCAGCTGCCAGAGCAGCAGCGATGAGGATCACAACATCGACCATGAATATCGCTGTTTTTCTTGGCGGAATAGAGTCAAGGATATCGCTGGCTACTCGGTCCCTATGGGACACGAGGTGAACCACTGCAAAGATGATTCAATTTGTAGTTTTCAAATAGGTAGCAGTTGGTAAAAGATGAATATATATATATATATATATATATATATATATATATATACATATATATATATATATATATATATATATATATATATATATATATATATATATATATATATATATATATATATATATATATACATTGTAATAACGCACACAAAAACGGTTGAAATCACATTTATTCGAAAAGTAGCCGTTAAACTAGCGGCTTCCACTCTAAAAAAACGGCGTGTGTTTTTTCACCGTGGACAGCAGACCAGCTAAAGCAGGTTCGAATCTCGGTTTTGAGAGAGAGATGAATGTGTCGAGTCCAGTTTAGCATTGTCTTACAGTGCTACACTGCCTCTTTTGCCGGAGGCTCTGCAAAAGCTTAGGCAGAAGTTCAGTACCGGAACGCGATCACACTGTGAGCACGTCGCTGTTATCGTGCCACAGGCCTATTAGGGGCTATCACGGGCATCTAAAAAGGTGTCTGTGACTATAGAATAGAAAAACTTTATTTTCAAATGATCGACACTTTAAACGGCTTACAGTGCAGCACGCCTGCTACAAGCAGAAACGGCTTCATGTATAATAAAGTCGACGGCTTTGTGCCGAGCGTTTTTCTTGTTGCTGTACCGACGGTTGTATGTGTGGGTATCTACGTAAGGATTATATATAAGTGTACGTCTGTCTGTATATGTGTGTGTGTGTGTGTGCGTGTGAATATGCGTGCTTCCTCGCTACGGACTACCTCAGCCTTCAGCTCGCGTCGCTGCTTCAGTGCTTTCGGGAAGCCTTTTTTCTTCTTGTTCTTCCTCCTCTTCTTCTTCTCCTACTTCTTCTCCCTAAAAAAACTGTAGAATTCGACTGTAGTCGAATAGAACTAACATGCATTTGCCCTTGCAGAGGGTTCGTCACCACCGCTGCAGCCGGCCAGCACCGAAAACGGCACTATACTTCGGCCACCCGTAAGGGCGACCACTACAGTGGGCGGCACATCGTCGTTTACAAGCGCGCTGCAACACTCAAACACGCCGCCGCCGCCCCCTTCAGACGTCGTCTACACCTTGGAGCTCGTTTCCGCTGTGGCTTCAGATGCGAGGGCGGCCTCGTCTTCAGCGTCGTCGGCTTCGCCACCGCATCTGACCGGCCACCTCCAGTCGCCCGACTGGGAGTTGTCGAGGATGGGTATGTTTTCGCCGCCCGGAGAGGGCTCGAGGCCCTCATCGCCGGGCGACACCTCACCGCCCACCATATCTGGGGTCGAGACGATGCCCGTATTGGCCCGTACAGCGACACCGCCACAAGTAACTACCGCTACAACAGCAACAACACAGGCGGAGACGACGGCAGCCACAGAAGCAGCGGGCATATCTAGAATGACGATATTGGCCACTCAGCGACGAGGCTCACCGGCAACAGCAGTAGCAGCAACATCAGCAGCTATAATGACGACAACAACAACAGCAGCAGCAACAGCAACAACAACATCAGCAACTTCAGCAACAACATCAGCAACATCTCCAACATCAACACCAACAATTTGCGTTTCAGGTCATGTTCCTTTGATATTGTCGGCTTCGTCGATAGCACCATGCTTCTCGTCGGCGTCAGCTGAAGCACATCGGGCCACACGTAGCAGTCCTTCGTCAGCAGCAATGGCAACGATAGCAGAGGTGTGTCTTGCTGAATCAAATGTGGCGAGCGAGGGTGTTACGACCTGCAGCGGCATGGGCGGCGGATCCTCTGTCCTATGGCACGGCCCACAGCCGCCAAAAGCTACTGATGCTGCTGCAATCCATCTTGCACCGATGCTGGCACCACCGGCTCACCAAACGTTGATCGAGCCCGTGACGGTGTGTCACCATCGTCGTCATCCTCGACTTCATCAACATCACCACCAACACCAACACCACCACCAGCAGCAACAGCATCAGCCTCAGCAGGAGCAGCACAACCATCAACATCCTCATAGTCATCATCATACTACTACAGAGTCGATACCCGAAGCTCACTCTTCGTTTTCCCGTCACCGCAGCTCTTTATCCATAACTTCATCACCTTCATTCTTGGCTCACTCGCCGGCGCCTCCCCCGCCTCAGACGGCACCACTGTCACTCATTAACAGGCACCCGTCGTCGGTTTCGACGTCTTCGATTGAGGAACGACCCCCCGTAATTACACACTCGTTTGCGATGACGACGCTTACTTCGCCGCCGCCGCCGACGACGACAACAACAACAACAACGACAGCAGCAGCAGCAGCGGAAGCAGCCCTAGCACGAGGACAGTCGCTCGATTCACGACCGGTAGTGATTCACGATGAACAATCGGGGGCCTTTCAGGCTGTCCCGGTGGCAAAACATCAAGTTCACATTGCTGCGGTGCGACCGCCCTCAGTGGCGATATCGTCGGTCATAACGCCGACGATGCTGAAGCGAGGAGCCGCGACCTTGGTCAGCAACGTCGTGACCGGACGAGCGGCCACGACGACGACGGCGATCACTACGACGTCGACGGCGTCGATGACAACAATGGCAACAATTGGGACCGTCGTTGTCAAGCCCCCGTCAAGTCCGAAGCCCCGAACCCCAACAGCATCAGGGGCTCCCTTGGCACGCGAAGATGATGCCGCGGCGGCTGCTGCTGCTGCTGCTGCACCTTCCCCTGCGTCACCTTCTGCTGCTGCTGTGACCGCAGCAGCTGGTGCTGTTTCGTTGAAGATGTCATCAGGTGGTGGTGGTGGTGGTGGTGGGGGTCCTTCAGCCCATGTGGTCATCCACCGTCCGACGCCAACCCGGATGACCGGCACCGTTGGGGGTTCGTCTCTTGTGGCTGGCCGTGGCCAGCCGTGTTCAGTTGCTGGCTGTGCTGCGTCTACTGCTGCTGCTGCTGCTGCCGGCGGGCCCCCCGGGGCTGGAAGCGTTGTGGACAGCGTGGGCCTCGCTGCGGCCGGCAGCGGACTACCCCCGGCAGGGCAACCAAGGCAGGTACCGCCCTCGCAGCTGATTGCACGAAGTATGCGTGCCGGAGCCACGCTGGCCGGCTCGTTCACTCGCAAGCCGTGTCCGTACTGCACCAACAAGAGCTTCCCGTCGTACAAGGATCTCGAGCGGCATTTGCGCACGCACACCGGCGAACGACCCTATCCCTGCAGCCTGTGCGACTATCGCGCTCGCCAACGCGGCGCCCTTCGGAATCATATGAGCAAAAAGCATGGAGTTCCGATGCCTCCACTTCCTCCCGTCTAAGCAAGAAAGGAAAGCTGGGAGCAGGAGGGGCAACAACAACAACAACAACAGCGGGATCCACAACAACGACAAAAACGTCAACAAAAACAAAGACAAAAACGTCAACAAATATTGTCTTCCCCCAAAGATTGCATTACAGCACATTCTAAGAGCAAAACCTATCTGCTTTTGTTGTAGAGGAATAGCAGCGTTCGTTTGATAGAGCTGAACAGCTGCAGCTAGAGCTGTCAGATCTATAGAGAATTCATTAAGCCGCTTTTTTCTTGCAATTCTAGCCTTTAAGTATGCCCCAGATTATACCTCTTCGTACAGTTACAGTGTCTGCATATCTATCTAGTCGGAAGCGTAACAATGGATAGCCATTACGCACTAATTAATTCATTCATTCATTCATCAATAAGCCCACGGTCATGTGGCGCAGTAGTTGCTACAAGGTAGTAGTCGTAGATTTAATACAATTGTGACTTCGTTGCTAGTCGCACAGTTTACATTAAGCATTGCTTTGTATCGCTGTCAAGTGCCGTGGAAACACGCGATGCAATATTTTGTACCTTGCATTCGTTTTTTACACGCGTGCTTAGCTAGAGCTAGGGTGCACGCATCCGAACTGCACGTGTGTAATAAGAACCATATTCGGTCTTAAACCCTAAATTCTTCTGTGGTCGTCAGCTCAGTGCCTTCAAATGTTGGTGTTACATAATGGTATATATATATATATATATATATATATATATATATATATATATATTAAGTCCAGTCCCACATCTCCTTTGCTGCTTATATATATATATATATATTTATATATATATATATATATATATATATATATATATATATATATACATATATATATATATATATTCCTATGGTGACAAACAAGTGCAATTTTTTGCGCCTACATGCAAGTAGCATGCAGTTGCTGTTAATATGTAAGCTGTTTCAGTTGTTTTCGCGCCGGGATCAATTTATTGATACTCTTATTTTGAGTATGTGAAGAGCGAACCTTTATACACAAGTGGCGCTTTTCCTCTAAGTGCATATAAGTCGATATGGTTGTCGATTACGTTGCATAGCCAGAGAGAGAGAGAGAGAGAGAGATAGAATCCGCAACAAATCTTGATAAATTGAGCAACAACACCTCGAATAGGTGGACGCGTTCTTTAAACTGGCTTCGCTGATAACACATGCTACTACGCGCAGCGACACAGCACATAGCATTTTGCTTCAAACAGCGACGCAAACATAGACATACGCGAACAGAATTACGTCAGGAGCTTTGTTGACGATCTTCCTAACAATATCATGCCTCCCAACAAATAAGGCTTCTGCCGATTTATAACAAGCATCCATGGTATATATATATATATATATATATATATATATCTGAAATAGAATCCAGTATGAGATGTTACTCACGATAATAAAGATGGTGGTGAAGATCTCACAGCAGTGACCACTAGGCCACTAGGTCTTGTAGGAACGCTGGGCATTTGAGCGTTACTGTGGCAGCCCGTGTCCTCTTCCCAAGTGTCTCGCATTAAATAGCACCAGCGGGATGATACTATGGACACTAGGAAGAAAAATGTTGGACCACGTGAGCGCGTGAACATTTCCCCACCCGACTACGATTTATGATGAAGTCTCGGCATCAGCTTACTTACTGACTGAAGATGCAGACCTCTGCTAGATTTCGATTCTAGGCATACTGAATACTCACAACGTGCCTCACATGCATTCATGTGTCATAGTGAGAAAAATAAACAAAAATAGAGAAGGGCGAAAGTATAATGTGCAGTTGGGGGGGGGTGGCTTAGGTGTTTACGTCAGTCTGCCTCGTGTATGAGAAAATGCACTATCGTACACGAGTTAGCACCCCAACAGTGCAGCTGATAATACTACTACGAATATTATTAATAGAAATCAACACAATATTTGATCGATTTTGGCAGATCATAAAGTCGGGTCGAGTTTGTGCTTGCTTGTTAATTAGATTGGCTACATAATGGCATGAAATGCCGTGGTGGCAGCAACATTTTCCTATCATGGTAGTAGACCCATTAAGAGCTTACTATTGATGGCTGTGAATTTCATGACATGACAAGCGTGACGGTGGAGCACCCCGAGAGAAATTATCTATTTTTCTACTTACAAGTTAAATGGCGTTTAAAGCAAGCTGCGTAATGCTTATATATATATATATATATATATATATACGTTGCACTCGTTAAGTGGTATACCTAAAAATCAAGAATTTTATGTCTGTTGGAATAAAAATGATAAAACAAAACGCTGTTTCACCTTACTAATTCTAGCCATGGTTGATGACCTATTAACTTTGACATTATTTCAGTTCGACGGTGCTTGTTAAGCCTTGCTATATATATATATATATATATATATATATATATATATATATATATATATATATATATATATATATATATATATATATATATATATATATATATATATAAATAAATATATATAGGCTATTAGACATCTATTGTATAGTATTTTGTTTAGTTGACAGCAAGTGCTGTACACCATTTGAGCGATCATTACTGGCTACAGCGAGATCATATTTGGAAGCCCATCTCATGGCGATGCACTAATATAAATAAATTTAAGTTGCAGATCTGTATGGTGCCTTCAGGAACAAAAACCTTGAATTACTTATAGGACAGAAGTGGACAGAAGTTATTCAACGTTGACTAAATAAAGTCCAATATTGAAAGCAAGGAATTTGAAGGAATTAATCGAAGTGCGGGCCGGCCAAACTGAGAAGAGCGGATAAACTAAACCCGCCTCTGGGCAAAATGCATATATGCACACAAAGAGAAAATACGCATAGGCGTTCTCTCTTGAGAGAACTCTCTTCTGACGACGCGTTTCAAAGGCTTTAATAAAGACATATGTCTCCTGTGGCCCAGACCCTTTTCTATACGTGCACTGTTCAGTGTTCGACGTGGTGTCACAATTTGATAGCTCTGATAGCTGAACATACACTATGTATTGTTTTTTATTTCATTATTGACGAACTATAGCTATAGCGGTAGTTGTAGTAGTAGTAGTAGTAGTAGAAGTACTGCACCTCAGTCAACTTGCGTAACGGCACCGCAGTAACGGCACGAGCGACTACTAAAGACCGGTGTCACCGAGATGCAGGTGTTATGCACGAGCTCCGAGCCTCGAGAATCTGCAAAAAAGCTCGGCGGTCGTTCTGCGGAGCTTAACCGTTGTTGTGTGCGACTGCGATGCGATTCTGTACTGATTTGTTGTCATGATCACTGATTAAGGGCGGCTTGATTCGTCGATGTGTCCTTTTTTTGTGTTTTTGTCCTGTTTTTGTGTTCTTGCTTGCTTGCGGGCGTGCGTGCGTACAAAGGTCCTCCATCGCCCGGAGGCTATCCGTTACCGCCGGACCTTCTGGTGAAGCTCGGACTGTCGGGCGGTATAGCTGGGCCTGGACCCGCAGGCGACTGCCAGAGTCCCGACACTGTCCAGGCGCTGGAGGTCCTGCAGGGGATCCAGGCTGCAGCGGCTGTCGCTGCTGCCGCCGCAGCTTCGTCCAGCAATATGGTGTTGTCGGTGCCTCCGTCGTCTGCAGTGACGGCAGTAAACCAACACGTTGGCAGCGATAGCGTTAGCGGTGACGCTAACAACAGCATCTGCGCGCTGACGTCAGGTCCCCCCTCGTCGTCGTCGGCTTCAGCGGCCGGTTCGTCTTCTGGCGCTTCTTCATCTGTGCACAGTAACGCGTTAATGTGTGCCAGCTCGACAGGCCTCGGCAGCTTCTACCTCAACGGACAGCTGAATCCACGCCGACATCACTGTGAAGTCTGCGCCAAACAGTTCCAGTCGCCAAGTCACCTCAGGTACGTACCCTACCTACCTCGGTGCCACGATGCTCGCCATCGAACGAGAACGCCATCGATCCACATGTCGAATTTGATGCGTTTAGGTGTATCTCACGGTGACCTGCTGGAATACGCAACAATTGTTGCGGTTTGTTGTTCTGTTCAAACTCAGAAAGTAAGCCAAATGATAGGAAAGTCGAGCCCGGTGGCGTGGTGGTGCATTCCGCCTGCGCCTCGCGACGACCGGAGGAGACACCTAGGTGCGCGGGTTCGAGCCCCACCATTGCACATTTGGATTTATGGGGGTCCGTCTATGAAGCAATGTGAAAAACAGTTCCGCGGACGTTAAATCTTGGCTGAGGGTCAGCCCGAAAACTTTAAATGTTAGGAAATATTGCATTCAAGCGTATCGTGCGTCGCGCAGAACGGGCCCGAAAGGCGCGAATCATCTGCCAGAGGGGCATAGGATTTTCCTTCTCGGCCATCTTCACCATTCGATTCGATCAACACCGAAAAGTCTAACTAATTGTCATTGTCAATTGACCATTTTTGTTTGTTGTTACAGAATACATATGCGAAGTCATACCGGCGAACGACCGTACCCGTGCCATCTGTGCGACTACCGGGCAACGCAACTTGGCGCTCTCAAGAAACACATTGAGGGCATCCACAATAAACTAATGCACAACAAGAGGACCTCACTTGTTCCGTTCAACACGTGATGTATATTCAAGATAGCGCGGTAGCAGAAGCAGAAAACAGAACCCGAGTCGAGTCGGTCGATCGGTCACGAAGTGGCTCGACGCGTTTGATCTAACTCTCACTATGTTCCTAAGAAGAGTACAAACTGTTCATAAGACAGCCAACCAACTATGATTTGTAGAATAGTGGCTAAGGAAGGCGGACCTAACCTTCAACAAAGACGACGAGGACGATGCATGTGGAATATTCAAACGACCAGGATAACGATGGAACGAACTCGCCTACCTACCTCTAGACAAGCAACACATTTAAGTTCAATTATTCTTGTTGTCTCGTTCTGCATCGGAAGTTGTTGACGGACCTACCTAGTAGATCCACCCTCCCCTCGGGACCTCCACCAAAATACGAATACGTGCGTCTGTCTGGGGGGAATGTAGGTATCATGCTTGAGTTTTATCGGTGTCTGTCTGTGTGTATGTATGTATGTGTATGTGTGTACATATTGCAAAACAACGTAGATTGTTGGTCTACCGCTTACCAGAAATTGTATCCAAAGGTTTCTAGCTAAGAAAGCCACTGAGGAAAAATGTATGTCGGCAATGAACGACCCAATTAGCTACTACACTAATTTAGCCAATACCGAGGTTTGGATGGATTCAGCCTGTAGCGACTCGTCCTAGAGCAGGCTTCTAGGACTGAATCACCGCAGAGACGAGTGGCCGTACTGTACGAACGGGTTACGGTTGAACTTGTGGTTCGACGTGAGCGATATGGCTTACAACGGAGAGAAGCGTTGTACATGGATGGGTACACTCATTACGGGACGTTGCTGCTGTAAACCGTCGCTACAGACATTTGGGGCATAGAAACACAACCAAAACAACGAACATTTGCGCATATGACAAGCGACATACTGCAATGATCTCCCTATAGGAAATCGTTGCATGTGACATACTTTTATATATATATATATATATATATATATATATATATATATACGAGTTCTAGAGGTGACGACAAATTTTGGTTTTGAAAATTTATCCGGAGTAATTGCTCTCTGTGTATATAAAGGCAAGGATCTCTCATTTGTGGGTTGGCTGGAACACATGCGCGTCTGACAACATATTTGTCTCTTGCCGTCAAAGTCTGTTTTTCATTGCGTTTTGTTCGTTACGATAAGCGTCTTGTGCGAAGCGAACACAACGTTGTGCATTGTATTAAGAGGAGATTGAGACAGCTACGAAATGTATTTAGAGGAGGAGATGTCACGTAAGCCATCAGGTCTAATTTGAACTGTCCGACCTTATCGAGGTTTTTTTTATTTCAGATGGTCACTTTTTGTTGGAGATTATCGTTTGGTAGAATCATCTGACAGAAACAGCCGATTGATGCCATTAAAGAAGGCGGTTGAATAGGTGAAATTGGGCTGGTAAAATAGATGACATTGGGAAACGCTGCCCGCGTTAAATAGGGCATCGTGCATCAGCATCGACAAACACTGTGAGGGTATCGACCTGACCATTCGACCATGCGACTCAATCCACTTCACAGACTGAGCGAGCTTGTGAGTTTGTGAGCGCAGGATGAGAACGAGAAAGAGTTCGTTAAACAAGCCAGACATTGTACATTCTAGGTATTCTGTCAGACTAGGTCAGGTAGAACGTGCTGTTGTTCAAACACGCGCCAGGTCCAGACGCGATGCTGCAAATCGTTCCTCTGTAGTCCTATGCGCACGCGTGCATCGTACACGTCCGATAGGCGCCGTGGCCGATGTCTACGATGTTGCTTGGCCTGCGTTGCTGCTGAGTTTGGATGATTGTCCTCGCAGGTTCAGGCAACGATCCTAAGAAATGCCTGTAAAATACTAGGTATTATGCATCCACAAGCGGACGCAAACGACGGGTAAGCAAGGGCCACCAGCCTCCGTTACCACTGCGAGGGCCATTACGTTAGCTGGCCACCTGCTGCTTGAAGGTTAGGTCGAGGTTAGCACAGCTGCCGCCAAACACCTGTAGTAGTTGCTCCGTTGCAGTTGCACACGTATGTGTGTGGTTATTGCTTGAGTGAATGCTTCCATTTGTCCTGTCCTACGCTGCGATGTGACACAACGTTGCCAGGCGAACAAGTGTCGTGGGTTCAATGCAATGAGCCGATACAGTAGCCAGCTTTGCATGTCTTCTGCATGGCCGGCTGTTTTGAGAACTGACTGCCGGACTGAAGTCGAAGCGCGGGAAGGGACAATTTGATATGAGTCGATTTATTGCCGGATCGGCGTTTTGATGGCGCTGACAGTGAACAGAACGATCAGGCGTAGTCTCGGCAGGACGTCACAAGACGCACGGTATGCTGTACCGTTCCTATGACATCGAATGTAACGACGCAACACCTGGAAATTCCAAAACAAGTGATACTTTCGCTGGATGGCTCTCTCCAGACTTGACTAGAGGCTTCTTTAATGTTTTTTTTCCGTACGTTGTTGAACTTCTTTTACGTGTATGTAATTTTTTGCCTTTACCAAAAATGAGAGAGAATCCTTTTCTCTCCCTTCCTATTTCTTTCTTTGATTCATTTATCTTTTTCGTCTTCCCGCAGTTTTGCAAATAGTGCTTGCACATGACAGAAAAGGTAGTTAGTTTCTTGAACCTAATTCATTAAGTTGACTATATTTCGACAGTTTTGAGCTACGACATCAGCAGCAGCACCAACATACAACTGTTACTGTTTTTCAATTGCTTTGATGCTAATAGTTATTTCTGACATACCTGGTAAATCGGGCATGGCACATGGCCTGGTTGTAGTAAAAATGCGGATCAGGTAAACACCATAAATTCAAGTTGAATTATCGTGCTGGCTTCGCGTGGCAGCAGGTGTATGGGCTAAATAAACACGGAGGTGGTGGAGAGAGAGAGAGAGAGGGGGGGGGGAGGGGACAATGCGATAAATAACTAGGAATAGCTAGGCTAGACGAAGGAGACGTTTATTAAGACTAGTAGCAGACGTAGTAACGCTAGTTCCTATTTTCGAAATGGCCTATATGTAGTCGCCCTACTGTTTAGGGCCTTTTACGTGATCTCAGCTGGCCAATCATGCACGTTACACAGGCGCACACATGCCCAGACAAGCGTTTATGCACAGGGGAGGCTGTCGAAGTTTAAGCCGAAGTTCCTACGCCACCAACCGTCTTCGGATACAGCCGCGTTTTTATGAAAGCACCTGTCCAGCAGACCGTCTTAACAGGACCGTTTTAAGCCGCGACACCGAACACGCCGATGGCAACATAACCAGCCAAACATTCGAACAACAGTTAAAACAACCCTTCAACAATGTTGTTGCTTGGAATTTCATTTGTTGAAGTTGGTGGTCAAGCTTATTGCATTGGCTCAGAATGAATTTACTGTAAGAGCAGAATGCTTTGCTGTCTGTAGCTGCTGACTCTCAGCAGTATGGTTTATCAACTATTCGCAATGAGCGCCGCTCAAAGAAAATTCGATTAACCACAGTGTTGTTAATCAACTGGCGACACCCAGATAGATAACAACTATGACTAGCGCATTAGCCCCCTAGACCACGCCGCCATATATATATATATATATATATATATACATCTTGTTGATAGTACCACAAATGTAACCAATTATACAGTATACATGATTTAGTTTTTATTCATGGAAAACAGTTGTGTGAACATTGAATGGGTTGAGTTGCCAGTGTAATGTAGTCACGTGGAGAACAAGGCGTGGCGGTTTTAGTTCTGTTTAGTTCTCTATTTGTTGTTGTAATTGTTGTTGCTATTGTCGTTCGTTAAGTTGCACGATGTACACACATTCACACCTTATGTTCAGCCAAATGACTCTCTAGGGACTCGCTATTCCAATGAAGAGGCGAGTTATGATTATTACTACTACCATGGCTATTATTCCTATGAATAGTGTTGTTGCTTTATAATGTCATGTTTTCGCTAATAATAATTTTATTTGGTAACTCAATAAATTCATAAATGCCTCTGTTCATACGCTTCGTGGCTAGAAAGGTGCGAACATGCAAACGCACTCTCGTACGCTAATTTCGCAAACAAGTGAACTACAGTTCCAATTCCTCCAGCTATAGTGGCAATCGCACTGGACAATGGAACGTGCATCAGCAAGTGTACATTAACTTTATATTATACACATACATCGAGACAAAGATGGAGCTGTATATGAGTCAAGTGTCGTACGATAGGATGATGTGTCTTTATGACAGATGAAAGATAGGGAGACAGCGTTCCCGACCTCCTGTTCGTCTCCTGTTGCTTCTTCTCGATTGGATGGCGTGTTCTCCTGTGTATAAATCCTTAAGAATGCTTACTCTCACAAGCGACGTTCAGAGTTGCACGAAGAGCTTTACAAAGTGTCCTCTAATGCTTCGCTTGGGAGCTCTGATTCTAGCTGTAAACTAGCAGCCCCTGCGACCAGTATGCACCATTATCTAAGGGTAACGACATGATGCATTGGCCCTCCCTGTGGTCCATGTCGAGTGGGCCTCTGCTGAACAAGAGTAACGACATTGATGACTGTTTCACGCCACTACAAGTATCTTACGTGTATTCCTAGTTTGTGTATGTCGTAGTTTAGCAGTACTTGCAGCAGTTGCAGGACCAGATGTATTTAGCAGTGGTGACGAGTGTGAAAGAAGTTGGCCCAGATAGAGCCCATGCGTAGAAATAAAGCGTTGTCTTGGCAAGCATCGACAGGAACTAGGGGGTCAAGCCAGGTGCGGTGACAGACAGCTATGGTGGTAGCCGAACACCTTATGTGATCCTGATTCACTAGCTTTAGTACAGCCAGAATCAGATCAGGCAGCCAAACTTACACAGGAAACAGCAACCGCGAGTTGCTAGGCCAACCAGTGGTCGAGCACGAAACTTCATTGTGCGGCAGGAGATCCGTGATGGCCGACGATGGGTGGGCTCTCTCGCTTTGACATCAACGATGACCCTTTGAGTCAATTAGGCAGGGGGGGTTAATGCTGTGTCTATGCCTGCGTAGCTCTTTGCTACGTGGTTTGCTCAGCGCCCAGTAAGTTTTCGCCATCGCGTCGCCGACAAACGTCGAACCCAATCCTCCTGGACACACAACCATCTAGACAGAACACAGAGCCTAAGATAGAGGGACGGAGAGAATAAAGAAACAATGAGAGCAAGAGCAGACTCGGACCTCGGGGCCATCAAAGCCCTCGCGCCATACGAGAGATTGTTACCATTTTATCCATTTTATACCCTAATACATGGCCAACGTTTGCGACCAGCGACTGTGACGGTGACAAGACATTCGCGCCGCCTGCTTGGCGGAGCTTTACGCGTAAATCTGTATCGGTCGATGGAAATGTACTTCATGTGTGGGTCTTACTCCAAAACCTCTGGTCGGGGCAACTAGTAGATCCCCATAGGTAGACAAACGTGTGACTTACGTCCCACACTCGGGTAAGTGCGACGCCGCCTGCAAAGGAAAACCTGCAAACCTTAGTTCGGACTAGTGAATTTTCTACTCTTCCATGTTGAACATTGAAAATTGTTCTCTTGAAAATGATTCGTCAATTTTCCGCGGCGTGCATGCGTTTTTAGTTTGCTTGTATTTGTGGGTCTCTACTACCACTATACTGCTGCTACTTGAAGCTAGTTACAGGCTGATCCTGGAATGGTTATAAACATAATCCATACTCGGCTATCTTTTTATAATGAAATAAAACTGGAGCATATTCATAGAAAGATGGGCGCGAAGGGCAAAAAGAGATATCGACATCATAGCTGCTTTCTCAGTGGTTTCCTTCGTACGATCTTGTCATCAAGTGGATCTGCACGAGTCACATTGAATTACCTCGTAAATTTAATATGCCAAAGCTAATCATACTAGCCTAGATGAGGTATGCTAGTTAGGTGAGTCCTCATTCAACAATACTTTATATATATATAATATATTTATATATATATGAAATGCTTTTTTAGAAGTCGAAGCTGTGACTGAAATTGTATATGCAGTGGTTACAGACTTATGAGCCGATGAAAAACCTATCACGGTTTTTATTCGTTACGCGGTTAACGTTACTCAGCACGAATGGATATCATTACTATACATAGCTATAGTTAGAGAAGTACTATTCAATATAACGAAGATCACAAGAACAACAGCAGCAACAACAACAACAACCGTAATAATAAACAGATATATTTTCAATAAGAAAGTGTGTTCTTTTTTTGGCCGTGAGCCGACGTACCTCAAGACCACGTATACGTCATCTGCATGTTATATTTTTATGATATGTTTGCACGATACGAGATAGAGCGAGCAAACATCAACATGTTCAACTGCATCAGCCGTAGGCAACGCATATCTAACTACAAAGTTCTCGTTGCAGATGGTGCTGACTGAGAGTCAATGGCGCGACTTCGATCGTGTTTCGGTTATGGTACTTCGGGTTGCCATTGGACCATACCATTTAGACGTCCCTCAAACGAATGGCCTTCAGCGGGGTCGATCGTCTTTTGTTGATATATATTTCTCTTACTTTCTGTTCTCTCTCTCTCTCTCTCTCTATATATATATATATATTTTTTTTTTGTCTTTATTTTTTGACGACATTTAAAATGTGTGTATATTGTCTTTAGCAGGCAATATATATATATATATATATATATATATATATATATATATATTGCTTTTGTTTTTACTTTCCATATATGTATAATTTTTCACTCTACTTCTGTACCGAAGTGTACCGAACGTTGTATTGGCACGTGAGAGGCTGCCAGCGTATGACCGTGATTGGCTAAATTGGCTACAACATAAAACCATTGCCATCGTCGTCATCACCATCATCATCGTCGTCAACCGATCGCGTACGATTGTGGCCAAACATGACCGCCGCGATGAACATGACCGTGATCCTTGGCGTCGTGGTTTCCGATGTCGGTGCCGATTGTCGACTATGATGTCGACGATTGTGGACGACCAAGCTCGAGACGCCTCGAAGGAAGACGTCTCGACCTCTCGAAATGGAAGTGACGCAGTTAATTAAATGAATTCAAATAAAAGTTGCAATTAGTAGATGCCCAGCCGCGAATTCTTTGTTCGCACAGCTAGCTAACTATTCAGTCTTCGTAATACGAATAGTACAGCCGCGTGCAGCTCTGGTCATGATGACGTAATTGTGCCAATCTAAGCAAAATAGCAGTACTATCTATAAATGATCATATGCACGACTATGATGATGATGATAATGATAATGCGATTCATAATAATACATCGACGAATTTTTGATGTTGTTTAAACTTAAAGTTCAATTCAAGAACGTGCTACTGGCGAAAACGTTAGTGACCAATGTGTGCAGCTTCCCCTGCTGTGGATACTGCGTACGCCATTACAACCAAATATGAAATGATACCGTTAGCAGTCGTCTAATCTAGAGCCACTTTTGTTAAGATAATGAACCCAAATTGACGGTACGCGTTATATATTGTTGATTTGTGCAGTATCGAGTAAGTGGTGTCGAGCAATTTCACGCACTGAAGTGACCTAATTGATTGCAACCTGTAAATAAGCTGTAGCATTCTGTTTTTTTGGGTATATATATATACGTTTAGGGAGTGTAACAGGGCAAGCATACGTATCACTATAAAATAAAAAGCTTTATATCTATATAGCTCAAGATCCGACCTATACTAAGTACCTGACGGCATTGTATACGGTAAATTTGCGTATCGTTCTCTTAAACGCAACACTGAATACTGAACTTGCGTTTTCCTTTCATTCGCTTTGCTTGTTGCTCTGCTGTTTTGATATTCGACGACGCAATCTTGCAGGTTCGTCAATGACTATAACAATGAGTTCGGCAGCGACGACGACAACGACACCACACAGCGGGCTATCGGACTTGATCGAGCACATCAAGGAAGAGGTCGATGTTTCATCAGCCTCGGTAGCGGCGGTTGCAGCGGCGGCCGCCACAGCTGTAGCAGCAGCCGGTGGCAGCGGGGGCGGCGGTCGCAATGGGGGCGCCGACATGTTGTTGTCGTCGTCGTCGTCGACTTCATGTCCATCTTCCAATTCGTCGTCCATAGACGCGGCAACAATTTCATCGCTCAACGTCCCCATGGTGATCTCGCTCGCCGCCGGCATGGCGTCGGCGTCCGGGGGCTGCAGCAGCAGCAGCAACAGCAGCACCCCCACCACTTCCGCGTCCTCCTCCTCCACGATGGGCGGCGGAACCCATTACCACCATAATAACACAACGTCCAACACTTCTGCAACAACGTTGTGTAGGTGTCGTTCTACTGTCATTTGACTGATGTGGCTGATGGTGTTGACAAAGGTGGCGATGATGATGATGATGGTGGTGGTGCTTATGATGGGGATAATGATCCCGTTAACTAGAATAATGATGATGATGACCCTACGTAATTATGATGATTAGGATGATTGGTGACGATAAGGGTAAAGCATTTGTGCACATACATGTGCGCGTGATAAAGCGTTGCGAGAAATATGATATATTGTAAAAACGACACAGTGTTAGATGTACGTCTTGGTGGAACAACTTCGATTGTTTAAGATGAGTGAAATCACTGCAGAGTAGTAGCAGCTTTTATTCGCTATAGCCCTGTGTAGAGAAAGGAGGCCTCGGGGTTTGATGGCACAGCTATGAGGTTTCTTGTACCTTTTTCTGGTTCTGGAAGAAGCCCCAACTAGAGCTCGACAAATCCTTTTGGAGCTTCTTATTGAGTAGTTTATTTAGAGATGTGTTTATCGTTAAAAGTTATTGTGTTATTGTTGTCGCCGCTTCTTTTTATAATAATAATAATAATAATAAGCTGTCAGAGAGTGGAACACTCTTCCGGTTAGCTTGCGTTGTTTGAAATCTTTAAATAACTGCAAGGAGAATTTAAAGTCACACCTATTACCCCGTCAATAATGGATACACTAGTCTTCCTAAAGTGACCCTCGCATAGAGGTAAACACAAGTAATTTTATTCCGGCTGCAACTTTTTACCACCACAATGGTAACTGTAGTAGGTTTAAATTACTATATCCTCCTTGCAAATATTTGTAAATGTATGAAACAACAAACCATTGCAATTGTCTATGTAATAAATAAATGACCTTGTTCAAAAAAAAAAAAATAATAATAATAATAATAATAATAACGTTCGGGGACGGCGTCATAGGTGATCGTCCCGTGTGTTCGGTATGCGGCAAGGCCTTCTCGACTACGTGGCACCTCCGGGTGCACATGCGCGGTCACACCAACGAGCGGCCGTATGGCTGCAGTGTCTGCGAGAAGACATTTCTTCGGTCGGACCACCTGTGTCGGCATATGCGCAACGTGCATAAGCTCAACCCGAACAGCACCGAAGTCACCTGGCTCATCGAGGCCATGGAGAACGAGGAACGGGTTCGCGTTGCGCTCAAATAGGACGACCGCGCCGAAACGCTCGCCTTCGTCGTGTTTTCGGGTTCTGCCACTTCTGCTGTTTTCTATTGCGGCGGCGGCGGCATGAACAACAATTAGCAGTAACGGTAGTAGCAAGAGTGGCACTAGTAGAAATATTAATAACAATAATAATAATCATAATAATAATAATAAAAGAAAAAGAACAGCGCTGCTTACAAAAAAAGAGGAAACAATTCTGGTAAAAAAGGCAACCGGCACTAAAAACAGTCACAGTATGTGCAGGGCAGCAAGAACTTCTCGTTGATGGTCAATTGTGGATAACGGCAACCACAACAACAACAACAACAACAATATCCACGATCAAAGCAATTATAAGCAGCATCACCAACAACAATCGTCTATTTAAAAACAAAAATGTCTAGCACTATCTGTGTGTATGTCTATACACTAAGTGTAAGTTGCCTATATACCATATATATGATTAGTTGAGTAATATATATATAATCAGTTGGCGAGCCGACTTGTTCAGCTTACCAACAAGGGAACTGTTATGTAAGAGCGGGACAAACATGCAATATCCCCTTCTATTGTGTAGTAGTTGGGTAGATTGTATGAAATGAAGAAGCGAAATATGTGTAAATTCGGGTATATAATATATATATATATATATATATATATATATATATATATATATATATATATATATATATATAGCTAGAACGCGAAAGAGGTCATTTAATTGTATTATGCCGTCGGCTAAAGAGAACAGTAGGTCTTCTTTTTGTTTTAACCCACTTGTAGAGCGCCATTACTAGCTCTACCATGGCGCTGTGATAATGCCCCACTTATTTGATAGTACCTTTGTTAAACGGTTTTTTGTTATTCGTCATTGAAAAACGAATCCCAACACATATATGTGTAAGCAATTTTTTTCAATTGTAGCAATTTTTCACGTCTATATTTTTGATCATTTGTCATGTTACAGCAGCGGGTTACATGACGAATTAGTGACGGGCATAACGAATAATTGCCTGGCAAAATGGGCACGAATTCGTTATTACTTGACTTATGATGACGACTAGTTCTGAGTAAAATTGTAGGACCACTTTGGCGTGATGTGAAAATGTTCGAGCAAGGTATTTGACATGAAGTACTGAAAGCCGAAGGGTGAATGCGCTACTTACGACTATAAACACAAAACATGCACGCATTAACCGCCGCACACGCATCGTGTGCGGATGACTACTCCCGAAACGTACACATATATGTATATATATACATCTATGTGTATATATATATATACATATATGTGTACATATGTATGTGTGCATATATATATATATATATATATATATGAACACGTGCGTGCGTTCACTCTGGGCTATAATACGTCATGTGGTACAATAATGATCAGTGAGGATCGAAACGGAGAAGAAGAAGAAGAGGAGATTTATCTACCGCAGCGGCAGCAATGTTCTGCAAAGTTGAGATCGCCAATCTTCATCAAACAAAAGCTAGTCAGTCAGTAGAGCAACTCAGCAGTGCAACTCACCGCCGACTGTCAGAGAGATGTCTTCATCTTCTTCTTATTCTTATTCTTCGTCGTCGTCGTTATCGTCGTCGTGATCATCATCTTCGTCGAGTCGCAACGAGCTTACTTAGATACGCCGGCTGTATCGCTGAGAATTAACCCAATGACAACGTGTCGGATAGCGGACGCATTCCTAGCGCCCCCAGGAGCACGGCGGGGTATGTGTCCACCCCCATGCCAGGGTTACGGGGGCGTCAGCATCGGTCAGCAAGCAGTCTACACGCCGTACACATGATGATGGCGATGGTGATGATGATGATGGTGATGATGACAACAACGGCGACTACGACGCCCAGTGTAATGATGCCAAGCAATTGAATGAGATCATCACTGATATAGTTACGACAGTGATGCAAAATAAATGAATGAGTATACCTGTGTACGCCACTGTACCACCACTAATGAATAATCGTTGTTTTCACTCACCTACTCAGACACGCGCACGTACAGACAATTACAATTGCTTTTGGCGTAAAACTAACGCTTTTTACACTTCGTTTGCTACTGGTAGTGGTAAAAACAGTGACTCTTGTGCAGTGTCTTTGCAGTTCATTTGAGTAATTCAGCGTTCACACGTGCGAGTTATTTATTGTGTTGTTTAGTGTACTGTTAGTAAAGGTTTCATGCAATGCTACATGTGCAGCTCCAATTGCTTGCAATGCTCATTTGATTACTGTAGTAGTATGTTTTGTTGATGGCATACCGAACGGTCCTACTGGAGGTTTGCCCTAAGCCGTGCAGTGCTGATTGACAGGGTCCGATAGACGAAAGACGCGCTTATTATTATTATTATTATTATTATTATTACCACTACTACACTAGTCATCTAAACCCCGCTAAAGATCAGTAGCAGTCTGGTTTCCGCAGAAAACTATTCTACGCGTATTAACAAACGCCTTTTGTTCCAGGCTAGCAAGTAGGCGCTTGCACGTGGTGCAACAACAACATCTCTGGATCTCGGCAAGCCAGCCTGCATCGGCAAGCAGACACGCAGGCGGGCCTAATGAAGCGGTGGCACACATGAATGAGCGTTAACGTTTGTCCCCTATATGTGTATAGACACGCATATGCATTATATGTAGGTAGGCGTTCGGAAATAAACGCTTTACGCTGACAAACGTATAGATGTGTGTAAATGTTTAAGGAGCATGCGGAATAAACGTTTCAATGCCTACTGTTAATGCGGAGGGGGTGTTTATGTATAAATGTGTATATATAAATGTTTCATGTATATAGTACAATATTATATATATTATATATAATATATATATATATATATATAAATGTATATATGTACAATTATATATATATATATATATTATATATATATATATATAAATGTTTCTATATGTACAATATTTATATATATATATATATATATATATATTATTGAATGTATCTGTGTAATATAAAAGTCAATGTATATATATCTATATATATAAACATGCTTGACTGTATATATAAATATTCAATGTATATATATATATATATATTATTGAAGTATCTGTGTAATATAAAGTCAATGAATATATATATATATATATATATACATTATTGAACGTATATCTGTGCAATATAAAGCGAATGTATATATATATATATATATATATATATATATATGTGTGTGTGTGTGTACAATGAGCGTTGAAACTCTGAACACCGATAACTGCTATGTACATCAATCCGCATCTTTGAATCCGCATGGCAATTCTTGCAGATGATAGAGGCAGCCGTGCAACAGGGGGCGGAGGCCGTGGCGGCAGCAACAGCAGCAGTGGGATTACAATCGATGTCGATTTGTGGTCGAGTCAATCGTTTGACCTGGGCCTTTTGCCGGTGACGGGCGGCAATGGCGACGGAAGCGGAGGCGGCGGGGGAGCAGGTGGAGGTTACCAACTCGACGTCCAGACGTCAGCGGGCGCCGGCCCGCTAGGCACGATCGCGCCTGTTAGCGTTCAGCAGCAACAACAGCAGCAGCTCGATGACCGAACGTGTCCGGTGTGCTTCAAGCGGCTCTCGAAAGCTGCGCACGTCCGCCGGCACATGCTGATCCACACGCAGGAGCGGCCGTTCGCGTGTCCGTTCTGCGATCATCGGTCCTCGCTCAAGTACAACATGGACACACACATAAGCCTGAGGCATTCGCACGAACAGAAACAGGCTCAACGCCACCAACATCAACTACAGCAGCAACAGCAGCAACAACAACAATCAGCATCATCATCAGCAGCAGCAGCAGTCGCCTCATCATCATCACCATCATCATCATAACTCGGTGGCTCTTGCGAAAGCTCAGGCTGCCGTTACGTCGGCTAGTCTTGATCGCCACCGTCTTTCTGGTCTACTTCGACGCTAGACTGTTGAGATTCTCAGGATTATGGCGGCGGTGGTGGTGGTGGTGATGGTGGTAATGACAGCAGCAACCAGAATGAAGACGGCCGACCTAATTAGTACTTTTTTGAGCACTAAACGAACACGACCGAGAACCGAGATGACGAAGATCACCGATGACACACCACAAACAACAACGACGACAATACGCATCCGTTGTAATCGTCGAACGGCTGCCAGCTTAACATTCGTTGTTACACAGACGCGCGTGTACGCAGGTACAGACACACATGACCCTACAGGCACATGCGTACATAGAAACAAGTATGTGAAATAACACAACTCAGTCAATCAGTATGCCAATCTCGCGTTTCAGCAACGGCAGCAGTAGCAGCAACATTAACATCAAAACATCAACAACAAGGACAACAGTAATAACAATATTGAAAATAATAACAACAACAACAACAACAACAGCAACAACAACAACAACGATAACAATGGCGCCATCTTACGAATTGCAGTTAAAGGCCACGGGTCTCCGAGGCGTGTATCTGCACGCATGGGTATACGTAACATGTCTTCGAGAGCTTTTCTGAGAGCGTCTTCGATCCGCTCAAGGAGAAGTTCTCCGTTGCTGCTCGTTATGATGACAATTTGCGTACACTGTTAATGCGATTACATTGGTCTCATTACTTAATATCTGCCGCCAGATATCGTAGATTGGCGGAAAATGTGGGACTAGAAGCGGAACAGAAGGAAACTGTTCAGATAATGAATGCATCTATTGACACGGAGGAGCATCGAGATGAGGCGTGCCTACTTGAAACACAACAATAATTTATACAACAAAAACTACAACAATAACGATGACGACGGCAACAACAGGAACAACCAACAGTATATGTGGCAGCAGTCTTAGGCAAAAAAAAAGATTTTTCTTCTAGTATTAGACTGCGCGCCATACATCAAAGGGTATTCGGGACATAAACATACATCTGTGTATATTTATACACTGCCGGACGTACTTCATTTTTCACTAACCACGTGAGACGATACTGTAAGAAACATCTGCACCCTTACCAAAAATTGACGCCGGCCAGGTTCTATTGCAAAGTTGGCATTTGTTAGTAAGGCATTATACACACCCATATATATATATATATATATATATATATATATATATATATATATATATATATATATGAACAACTATGAACAAACGGGTATTAAGTATTATTGTTATTAGAATTTTTAGTAGTTGCAACTACAATTTTCCAGAGTTCTTAATGACTTGCGTATGAGAAGTAACTTTAGATTCTTCCAAAAGCCTGATACAGCTGTCTGTTCGTGGTAGGGACTTGGCAGTTTTAGGGCAGTTGTTGAACAGTTTCAACCTGAGAGCAGCATTCAGTGCGTCTCTGGTGAAGCGCCTGGTTAGATTGATAAAAACGTAGAGCGGGCGCTGTCCATTGGCGCATTTTTGGTGTCACATTTGGCGGCTAACTTTAAAGCACAAACAGGGCGTTATTAGTGTCAACGGCCAAAACGAGCTCGGTGAACAAATGACGAAAACATTTAAGGCCACTAAAGTGTAATATTATAGCATGTAATAGTCACTATAATGTCTCCGTAGTTTGTTTTGCTATGAAAGGCGACTTAACGAAACCAACAACGTGTTGTTTTTGCATCTGCCTCATTTAGCGCGCCACATTTTCTTTTGATGTTAGACACATCTTAGTTGTAGAACTACGAACAACGACATTTGTTTCCGTATTATTTTCAAACCATAACTTGTATATAATATATATGTTTGCTCTATACTCAACAAGTATTATTATGGAATATATGTTTTGCTCTACACTTAACAAGTAGTATTAAGATAAACGGCTACCGAGATAGCGCCAGTCGAGAAATATGACTTAAACAACTTATTGTTGAACCTTTGTCGCAATATATTTAGTTTGGACACACAACAAAGCTAGTAATGAATTAATTGCTATTAATGATACGAATGACCGCCATTCTCATCACACCGACGACGATAATGACGACGAGAAGGAGGAAGAGAATTTTTCATTACTACTGTTATTGTTATTTGTATTATGAGTAGAAATGACATTTTAGTTAGTTTGAGACAAAACGGCAGAACGCACTCAAAGGATCATTACAATATTTGTATTATTATTAACAAACAAAACAAAAAACGATATGATAACAAAGTTGTCTTTGTATTAAAAAAAGCGGGCTGCATTTGTGAATTGATGGATTAGTCTATGGATGGATGAATCACGTATTCTACACGTTTGGTCTACGTCGCAGTTGTTCGCCGCTCGACTTCACAAAACTTCGTGAAGTCACTGGCGGCTGCTTCCCTGTAGCGTAGAATCTACTTCCGACCTGACGGACGGGTACATCATCATAATACTGCAACACATGGGTGATCATCCCTCGTGCTGCGGTGCGCAGCGGTGTCCGTCTTCCGCCGCGATTGATGTTGAAGAAATCGACTTAGTCGATTGGGATTCAAGCTCAATGGGCAAACTGGACAAGTGCACCAGTAAAGCGATCCAGACTAGTAGATGATCAGAGTGAGAGGAAGAGATAGAGACAAAGATAGATAGACACACATAAAGGAGACACACACAGTATTGAAAAAATACGCGAGAAGAAAGAGACAAGCAGAGAGAGAGAGAGAGGAAGAAGAGCAGCATACAAAGTGCGCTCTGGAAACTCAGAGCGGGTGTACTGTGTATGGATGCTACAATGGAGACAGGTATAATGATAGGCGTGCATGTAAAACGAGCGGAAACGAGAGAGAGAACGTGACAGAGTATATATATATATATATATATATAATATATATATATACAGAGGAGAGAGATGCGTGAATGAATGCCAGCCGAGTGATTGGTGACTTGACTGCGGTTAAACGTGTGTATTACGATGTAATAGTTACTATTCTACTACAAACGATTACTGCGGGGCTACTACAACACCACGATCGCCACTACTAAGATTTTCCCCAACTCGCGGCTAAAACGAAGTTCCGAGTAATCGAAACTCCCCAGTGACTTCCCTTTCCCTCGGGAACGCGGCAGCGTGACCAGCTTACTTCAAGGATCGCCACAGCAGGGAATTTTAGGCATAGTTGAACTCACCACTCGTTCTTATTGTTCGTGTGGGTGGTGCGTGTGTGGAGGGGAGGGTTCTACGGTCTTACGGCGGGGGGGGGGGGGTTGTGGTTCTTCAAATTTCTCTTCACAATCTTATTGAAATGAAGTCAGACAGTCATACCTCTACTTACCTCTATAGCTTGTCTCTTCGTTAGCCAGCCGAGTCGTCTGGTTCTAGCCGTCCAGTCTCAATCTGGACTTATAACGACCAAGCGACCGATCGACGGGAGGACGGACGGACGAATCCAACCCCCACTATTACTAGAGACTATTAGTACTACTGTAACCTCAATGGGTACAGCTGCTGTTGCTGTTGCTACGGGAAGTGGTGTAGTGTCCTCGATCGCTGTGGACCATTTCGCCGACGAGTGCAGACACTGGTAGCGGGTGGGCAGGGAGAAGGAGAGAGAGAGAATCAATGTGGCGAAACCCGGTCTGCTTCCCGGTCAACAACGCGGGACGAGGGGAATCGTGCGAGTGGAGCACTGTGCAATATTTGCCCTGCTGTGTGGCATTAGTTGTCCTTTTTCTAGCGTTCGTCGCGTTGTCCTGTACATAGTATAGACCTATCTAGACTCTAGGTATGAACTACAACTACGACGACAACAACAACAGCAGCAGTACAGTGTACAGAACAGATGTAATGTCGATGAATAAATTGTGATTATACTGATGAACAACGATTAGTAATCATGCGCTAACTCATTTTGTACGTACTTGGAGCTTACTCGTGCTGACTGACTTGCTTGTTTTGATCATTATTAGGTGTATGCGACCCTCTACCGTTCTTGGGGAATCTGCTGCTTAGACCCTGCTTGTTTAGGCGGCTAACGCACCGTTCGAAACGGGGCGTTGCCATGGCAACCGTGGTTAGCAAAACAATCGCAAGTTCGAGCCCCGGCCTTGTCCCTGGTTGTATTTGTTGGACGTGGTTGTCATTGCCCTGCTGCTACCGAACTCTGCTGGAAAAAGCTGCTCCCTAATAAATCCAGTAACGAGAACGCGATGATGATGATAGATGTATTTCGACGACATCGTGCTACAGGCAACTTAGCCCGATATAAGTGTCTTAAATGTAGTTGTCAGAGCGTAAAAAATCATGCGAATTCTAACATTTTAGTTTCTAGCAGCTTTGAAGTACTGATACCGGCTAGGTACTTGTCGTCACAACTACCGCCTTCATATTATAGATATTATTATCATCGTCTATAATTTGAAGGCGATTGCAGTAATTAACTGCAATAAATCACCAATGTTCATTGCAGTTAATTACGACGAGCAGCAGTAACAGCAGCATTCATGACGGATATCAACAGTGGGCCAACTCTTTTGATCCGTGATTGGTGAGGAAGGGCTTTTTCTACCAATCAACCGCCAATCGTATTATACCATTTTATTAACTGGTGTGTTGTTCTTCCAGATATTGCGTGGCACTACCTGATTTGCGGCGTCATGACACCTTCTAGATAATCAGCTGCTAATCTGTCCTCTGCCCCGGTTGGACGTCAAGCAACGCTATGAGATGTCATCGGAGAATTAGTAGCACGTTGATCCGTCCTTCAACCGTGGTCCGATCCGAGTTCTCAGATGATGGCCTCATTATTTGGCTAAACGCGTGCGCATCTCTTTCGTGCAGTTTGAACTACCCTCAGGACGCACGTAAACGCCGCCTCTGCACCTAGAGCTAGCCTAATTGTGAAAGTGCTCTCGAGTATTCTCCAATTGTTTATCAACGTGCTGTATACCAGTACTTGGACTGAATAAAATCCGCTCCGTCATTTCGGGTTATGTGGCATGCCGATGCAGCCTATCCGTGCCTTCGTTTGCAAACGTATTGCGGCGAACTTGTTATTCCAGCAATTGTTCACACTAGGACGTACCAAGCTACGTCTATTAATCTGAGCTCTGATTTAAAGCAACGACAATGACAACATCTCTCCACCCACTTTCACACCAATATTGAGTAAAATGTTAAGCACTCGTAGACGTGTTTTTGCAGGCTTTTTTTTCAATGTTAAATGTTTATGTGGTCGATGTTGCGATAACTTGGAAGCGTATCGATATCCGGCAAAAGCGACGATGAGGACGGAACTTGCACGCGTATGATAACTGCGGCCTAATTGTTTTGCTGAATGCGTTGCTTAATAAAGTCAGATACGTAACTGGAAGTCTAGTTTTAGCTGCGATGTGACACGAATAAACATGCGTTGCAGTCAACGCAACAACTGCAATTAACTCTATAATATATATATATATATATATATATATATATATATATATATATATATATATACGGCAGAATTACACCTTATCACCGAAGATGATGAGAGTGTATATTAGACAGTCATCGAGCAAACCAAGAGCCACCGTTCCGCGAACTAAATCAAATAAATCATCCTATGAATTGTTGTCAATCGGTACTACCCTCCTTCCAATTCGCCTTCCTAATATATATATATTTTTTTTTTGAGAGGAGGAAATGCTATTTTACGCACCGTCAGACTGGAGAAAGGCAAACGGCCCCTTATCTCCATTCTGGTGTGTGGGACTCGGCGCGATGGTACGCGCCCCTACCCACTAAAACCTACCTCTCATAACGCCCTTGACACAGCCCAGATCTTCGTTTAATAGTACTATGGGCCAACCTTCCTAATATTGGTGATAATGATGACGATCGTTATCATTATTATTTGCTGTCTTAATTTTAGGATGCCCTAGATTAGACTAGCCTGTCTAGACTATGCGGCGGAGGTTGTGTTGTGTATTGAAATCGCATCGAACCCTAGTGAGTCTCTGTCGAACCTTCCTCTGAGCATGTCGATGTTCTTATAGGCGGTGTTGGCAACGGCGGTAGAGCCGGTCGTGGCGGCGGCGGCGGTGGTATTATGGTTATGGACGACTACTGGTTTGCGCCTGCAGTACCACCATCGACACAGCAGCGGCAGCAGCAGCAGCAGCAGCAGCAGACTTCGCTCAACGGGGTACCATTTGATGGTAGCGGCATCATGGTGCCCATGGCTCCTCCCCTACTGCCACTGAGCGCTCGGCCAGCCTCTAACGGAATGCCCTGCCCGTACTGTGGCAAGCTCTTCCTCAAGGTAACGGAAAAAAGCTCATACACTTACACACGCAGACGCAGACGCACTTACGTTGTTGTTGCTGCTGCTGCTACTACTGCCGCCTCTGCTGCTTATGCTCATATCATATATTTGTCAGAATACAGATACAGAGCAAGCTAATACTAGTTTACCTGCGTTGTACATTGGAGGTTAAACCGGAGGTCCCTTGATCAGCGGGTACCCCTGTCGAATATTTTTTTGTTTTTGTTTTTTTAAACATTTTTCCGTAAGGCTAATGTCCGTGTACGGTTTTTTTTCATGTTATGGCTATTTTTTAATCCACTCTGGCATTTACCTTGTCTAAATTGGAAACCATGCAAGCCAATTTAAGAGTGGCTGGTCTGGGTCTCGAACCCAGTCCTCCCGAATGCAAGGCAAACCCTTTGCCACTAAGCCATCTTGCTCAGTTGTCGTTGTTGTCATGTTTTTTGCTGGCATTGTTGCGTTGTTGTTGTTGTTGTTGGTGGTGGTGGTAGTGGTGTCGAGCCTGGTGGCATCGTGCATTCGCGTTAGCCTCGCGACCAGAGGAGACACATAGGCGCGCGGGTTCGATCCCCACCGTTTTACATTTGTATTTATGGGGTCAGTCTTCCGAAGCAATGCGAACTCAATCCCGTGGGCGGTCTTACGAAGCAATGCGAAAGCAAACCCGTGGGCGGTTAATGTTGACTGAGCGTCAGCTTGAAAAAGTTGTTTCGTAGTGGTGGTGGTGATGATCGGGTCGCTACTGCTGGTGGTCTTAGTGGAGCATGCTATACGAGTACATAAAGGAGCTGCTACTACGAATACTACTGCTATTAATGTTGGTATCCTTGTTGCACTTCCTCTTTGTTCTGCTTATGCGTATTTGCGTTTTGGCTTGTTGCCCACAGAAGGCGGAGCTCACGCGGCACATTCGGTCGCACACCCAAGAACGGCCCTTCGCCTGTCCTCACTGTCCGCATCGGGCAACGTTCAAATGCAACCTCATGACGCACATCCGAGTTCATCACCAGCTTTTCAACCGCGGCTCAAGACAGAACGCTGGGGGTCGCCGATAGGACTCCTTGGGCAAGTTTTCGCGCCGAACGCGCGAACGCCGCCTTGCCAGCAAGTCCTGTGTCACCGCCAAAGAAGATCTACACACTGCGTATGGGAAGCTTTGCGGTGGCACACCTATACAGAGATAACTTATTATTTTAATTTGCTTACATTCTTCTTGTTAATAATATTAGTAATAGTAGAAATGTTAGTATTAAACAAATTAATTCATATACGTGGATGGAGGCTCGTAAAGGCAGCGTATAAATGCATGTAAGTTGTTATAGTACTTACCCAGTGTGTATATATATAAATATGCATACATACCGAATGTATCTATTAAGGAAGTATGTAAAGATCTCGCTATATGGATAAATGTGTTCAGATATTGTTTTAACTAGTTTAAGCTAGGTGATCATTTCTCAAAGATAATTGCCGATAGAAAGCCGCTCCTTACGGGAAATATACCTGGGGGGAGTTACGTTCCTGTGGCGATAGAGGTTCCTCGTAGGTGTGCGCATTGGCAACGAAAGTACTAATGTTAAGTTATACATGACCTAAATGACCGTTAAGTGGACAGCGTCAGTTTGCCAAATGTATGTTATTTACGTTATTGTCCGTGTATAAATACATACATATTCATTCATATTGCTATTGTATACTGTTGTCAGCTGGTTGTTCAAGTTGATACTACGATGCTTTATTTCATTATAATTTAGAAGAATATATAAAATGCGTTATTTATATATCTTCTTTTACGTTATTTATATATCTTCGAGTTAAATATTTTTGGTAGTAAAATAACTTCCATCAAGCTTTGACGAAAGCCTTTTGGCCAGTTTTGATGAACTGCTTTCTCTGACCTCCTAAGTCAAGACAAGACTAATTTGACACCGATTTCGGATGTAAATATGTTTTATATGACTGTAGCGTTTGGGTATCGCTGCATTTTTTCGGCGCTAGGCAGTCCCTCTATAGATGAGTCACTGGTGTGTTTAACCACCGTTGTGACCAAACCTAATTGCGTCTCGTTTTACGTCTCGCGTAAGAATTATGCCCGCGGATGGTTGGGCTGCCAAAGGTGCACACTATGGCCACCATCGGAGGAGAGAGGATCATGTGTTTCGACTAGATCGGTAGATAGTTTCCCTTTACCCTTGTTGATCCTGAAATGACGTGCACGCGCCAGACAATAATGGCGTTTATTATTGTACAAGGTCGAGGCCCCTGTGGACGGTTTGACGGCAAGTACCAGTCGCAGGTTCACGATCGTGTGTTATGATTGATGTTTTGCTATCTGTACAGGCAACCTTACAGCATCATCGTTATCACCAACACCTGAAGCACTAGTTCCTTGCTTGTGCGACAGCCAAATGATCACCTTCTCTCATGCTGATTTATATATATATATATATATATATATCAATTTTCAATTTTCCAATGAAGAGAGAGGAGAGACTCGTAGTGCAACAGTAGGAATTCGTGTAAAATAAATAGGGCTATATTGCCTGCCCGCCGTAGTCTACAAGAAAACCTCGTTTTTATTTCACCGCGTACAATATGATTCCCGTAGGGATTGGTATTATTGTTGCCAAAGTGTGGCGCTGGACAGCGTCGATCACAAAATTATATCTTGAAGTCGATTTTTATAAAAATAAACACAAACAAAACTTGAAAATCTTTCTTTTTGACCTACTTGTTCTGTACTAAACAAAAATGCGTCAAAAAACATTTTGAAGAGAAGCAAAGAATTTAGACTTCTCATCCGTCAAGTCGTCAATGATATATGTATAAGGTAAAGTGGATCAGACTCGAGGTTCTGCATTTTAGCATTAGATCGAAGTATTTATTTTATATGTGAAATTCGGCAACCAACGGCGAGCCCAGTAGGCAGTTCTATGCCAGTCAAACATTTGTTCTAATACTGCTCACACGTTTTCCACCCAAGCTCTGTTGAGTGCAACATTCTGCTAAAACAAACGTGATAGACACAAAATACACACATGCACATGCGCCACTCCTGGCACCTAACAGCGATAAGTGCGCAATTTGCTTGGATTCAGGCAAATCTCAACCTGAAGTTGACCAACAATTGCCAAACATTTTAAAAAAACATAAGTTTTTCAAAGTGTAAATGTATAATGAAATGTGTCCATCGACTGCAAGAGAAATAGTTTAATGATTTCCTTCTTAGCTCAGATCTAGACAGAACTATATACGAGTGGATCTCTAGAGAGTCAACTTCTAAGTTGAATGTTAACTTCTAAGTTGAGAATGTCAACGAAACGACCATCTGAAGAATATCTTAGCCGTCGATGAGACGTGATTACATTGTATTATCCATTTGAAGATATTGTTTATGGCTTGCGTAGCGCTCGTTGTTTGCTTATGGCTTAGAGCAGATGGGCATTGTTTGTACTTTGGTGGGAGTATAAAAATGAAAAGAAGGTCATGCAGCAGGTTACAATGGTCATTATTGTCGCTATTTTGTTGTGCGTTAATTAGTATTGGGCAGCGGGGAAACTGCCACTGACTAAGTGGACGAAAGGAGAAGTATCTGACCTGTTTATCGCCTAGAAGACAAAAATCAGAAGTCATTAGAAGAAACTTCAGGTTTGGTCTACATTGACGACACACAGTTGTGATTATAATATTTGTATTCAGGGATATTAAAAAAAAGATAAAGAGAGAGAAACCATTGAAAGCAGAGCGTACGTCTGTATAGTTGTATGATGAATAAGGTGCAATCGATATGCGGCAATGCACTGCTGCTCCGAAATGTGACTATAACATAAACAACTTGTTAGTTGAAAAAAACACGAACAAAAATGCACAATCTACATTAACGTTGTCTTTATTGTTCCTACTTTTTTTGCTATGTGTACAACTTCTCTCCATATATATATAGTTGAAAAAAATATAATTATGTTATGCGCTAGAAAACTTGTATGTGCAAGCATATATACTTACTAACAGTGTTTTTACTTTCAGGAGCATATTTCCTGGGAACTTCGCCTACAGCTTGTGTGCATATCGTGCTGCGGCTAGACTCAATACACATAAAATAAAGAACTTTCTTTCAATATATGTATACATGTTATGTTTAGCCAAGATGAACCATATTTCGACAATAGAGGCGCTTTTTATTAATGAGAAAGGCTCATGAACGCAGAACAACAAAGAGACGTAAAGTTATACTACGAATACTAATTTGCTATATATATATATATACATGTCAAGTCAAATCTGCCATTTTTAGTTCGTCTTGAAACGGGTATGTGTCACGCCATAATGAAACTTGCAGCCTCTGTGTCAGATTCGCCAGTTATTTTCTCCTCCCTCACAAACTCGCTTTTTAATTTGCGAATTCCGATTAAGGTTCAATAAATTGTAGGGATACTTCGTTCACGCAAGATAATCAGAGGGTGATACATATGTATATATATATATATATATATATATATATATATATATATAATATGTATAAATATGTATATATATATATATATATATATATATATATATATATATATATATATATATATATATATATATATATATATATATATACATGAAGAAAAGATAGTGCCTTCAGTAATGTATCGACTTCTATCTTACACGCGTACTTTGGCAGAAGTTCGGGTGGAGTCGGAGACCGGAGGTGCAAGTGGCAATGGCAATTCGAACCGAAGCAACAACAGCGTGGGCGTCGTTATGGGTGTCGGCAGCGTCGTTGGCGTCGTCGCCAGCGGCAGCAGTAGCGGTCACAACAACGTGGGAGCAAGCGTCGTTGTGATGAGCACGGGCGGCGGCGGCAACGGGGGCGGCCTTAGCGCAAACAACAGCAGCAACAGCAGCAGTAGTAGTAGTCGGGCGGCACAGTTAATCTCGGCCGAGGATCCGCCGGTCTCGTCGACATTCGAGGTGTCAACGTTCGAGTCGGCCGCGATGGGCGCGGTATCGCGAGGCGGGCTGGGCGGCGAAGCGCTTCTGCCCATCGAGCAGATGGAGCAGATCGCCCAGATCGAGGAGGTCGAGGTGATCGGCGAAGACGAGGAAGGCGAAGGCGACGAGGATCAGGCAGGTGGCGGCGCTGACGAGGGCGACGATGATCACCACCAGCAGCATCATCACCATCAGCATCACCAGCAACAACAGCAGCAGCACGATCATCACCTCGATCATCATCAACAGCAGCAGCATCACCAGCATCATCATCACCACGTCCACGACGAACAGACGATCGTGCACACAGAGGACGTGCACAGCAGCGGCGCCGTGGGCGTCGCCGATGGCAGCGGCGGAAGCAGCAGCACAATCGTGGTCGAGGCGACCACCGAACCCGACCCGACCAGCAGCAGCCTGGTCGAGACGGAAGGCGAGTCCATCGTTGTGGGCGAGGCCGTTGTCGAGGCGGACAACATGACCACGATCGACCACCAGATGAGCGTCGCCGGCCATATTCTCGATAAGCATACGTGCCCCATCTGCCTGAAGAGGTGAGCAGGGTCTAGCAGCAGCATTTTTGTTGTCTTGTTTTCTGGTTTTTGTTTGTCTGGTGGATGAGGGTGAGTGGTGGTGCTGTTACACATTCTCGCTAATAATGAATGGGGCATGTTCCCTCTCTCTGTCTCCCTATCTCTCTCTCTCTCTCTTTCTCGAGGCGTGTGGGACTCGATCCTCAGCGGTTGTACGTTGGTCCGCAAATACCCCCCCCCCCTCCCTACCCTGTAAACACACTTCCTGCGTTAAGCGTCGCTCTCGAATGGCCCAGATATGCATGGATCCAGATAGAATCCTGGAGAGCCAGATATGCATGGATCCAGATAGAACATTGGAGAGCCAGATATCCATGGATCCAGATAGGACATTGGAGAGCCAGATATCCATAGATTCAGATAGGATCCTGGAGAACCAGATATCCATGGAACAGTGCTATGGGACATTGGGAGAAGTGACGAACGGATCATGTGGCCGAGGCCACTTAACAACTAGCAGTTACTGAGATATAACCCAGTTCGTTCGTTTGTCGATAGTGTACGGGCCGTCCCAGCCAGTTAGTTTTGCCTGACATTGTGCAGGTTTGCCACATTTGTAATTAGTCTAGCCACCAGATAAAAAAAACTAGGTAAAGAAACGAACTTATTTTTTCCATGTTCCACGCGTGGTCTTCCGTTCTCTTTCTCTCTCTCTCTCCCTCAATCTCACGCTTGATTTGAATCGAGTTTGTCAGTCTACAATTTGCCAAAATATCTGCGGAGTACGGTTTCACAATCTGACTCCGCATGTGACTGTTCTCAATTATTAAGACATGAAATAACAAGCATATATATATATATATATATATATATATATATATAAAATAGCGTGTAAGCTTGGTGTTCTCGTTCTGGTTGCTGTTGTGGTCGAAGGTTTGGCGCAGGTGGAGCGTATTCGGTTCGCCGTCATCTGACGATGGTTCACCACAAAGAGAGGCCGTTCCCCTGCCCGCACTGTCCGTATCGGGCGCTGCAACGGACAGATATCCTTCGACATCTTCGGCTCAAGCATAGCAGCCTGTTACACAACGACATCCAGGAGCATGCTCAAGCAGCTACAGCCGCAACGACAACGACGACGACGACAACAAAACGCAAAAAGCCTCGAACCAAATCGTGATAATAGTCACCGGACGTTACATCTCTATATAGATTTATATACATGCATACATGTATGTACATATATATACATACATCTCTATATAGATTTATATACATGCATACATGTATGTATATATATATATATATATATACACATTGGTGTCTCATCGGCGTTAGCCACCCATCATAAGTCATTAAGCATCGCAAGCAATCTTTGCGACGCCAAAAACACATCAAAACCTAGAATCTATTGCGGTCGATTGCGCGCTCGCGAGTTCGGACCTGTTGCGGTCGCAGTTCTGTGGCGCTACAGTAGTAGGTGAAATGGACGAATTTTTGCTGGCTCAGCAGAATCTAGGACGTGATGATCTTTAGTTGCAGTTGTAGTAGTAGTAGTAGTAGTTGTAGTTGTCGGAGTAGTAGCAGCAGCAACAGCAACAGCAGCAGCAGTAGTAGTAGAAGTAGCAGTAATAAAAGTCGAGCTCGTGGTAGCAGTGGTCAAAGCCGACCTGCAGCAGATTGATTAATTAGCTAATTCATCAATGTTAAGTCATTTGACGGCCGTGGAAGGATGTTTCAAACGCTCCTCCACATAAACACACCCACACGCGCGCGATCCACCCATTTCATAAACGTAGCCGCTTTGTGTCCCGCCGTCCGAGTCAGAAGAACATATTTCAGACAACACGTCAATCGGTTTGCTTGCTGTTGTTGTTGCTGTTGCTGCTGCTGCTGCTGCTGGAATAACAAACACGAAACAGTGCGCGTAGCGTAAAAAGTTCGCTTCTAGTAGGTTCGTTCGTTCGTTCGTTGGTTTTGTATTCGTATTTCGATTGTTTGTTGCTTTTCATTATTGTATTCGTGTGCTGTGTGACGTGTACATGAGCATTAATTAGTCAGCATTTGGTCGTCGACTCGTCCACTGGACCAAGATGAAGAGATCTACTTCTCCACCTCGTACATCCTTCTCATCCTCTTCTTCACCGTCGCTCGCTGACGTCGTGCTCCCGATGTATTGTGTCGTATATACAGTATATATATATATATATATATATATATATATATATATACATATATATATATATATATTTATATATATACATATATATATATATATATATATATATATATATATACATGTTTCTGCCGTCACAACGAAGAGTAGTAAACGGTCGGGACCGTAAAGTTAACAGCCCTCGTTGTGTATAATAAGGTAGCGACGACGACGACGACTCGTGTTATTGGCGGCGGTGGTACAAGCATACGAGAAATGTCAGAATAGTTTAGCAGAAAGGTGGAAAAAAGTGAAAAAAACGAAGAAGAGAGAAAGCGAGAGCGCGCGCGAAACAAGACCAATAAGGGAATGCAAAGTTAAAGGCGTAAATTCGTCACAAGTCATTTAATACGTGCTGCCGTTAGATAGAAGGCCTTAGTTAGATCAGTCAGTGGTGTGTATGTCTTGTGTGTATATATGTACTTGCCTATACATACATGTTATAATATATATATATATATATATATATATATATATATGCATATATATACTTCTCGCGTACTAGGGGTTGCGAGCTCGATTCCGAATTGACACATACCCTATCGAAACAATCTTTATTAGGATTTACAGTTTGATTTACGAATTTGAGTAAAGGTCAAATTATAAATCTATATATCTCTATAGGTATGCATATATATACACATACGTATATAGATAAGTATACACATAAGTGCGCGTGTCGCGACTCGGCTGACCGGTCAAGAACTACTCATATCTGCTGAACTAAAGACAACTCACTACTTGTACGCTTGCAATAGACAAACGTGGCATTCATTTAGCCGGCAGCAAGGAACTATTATTATTATTATTATTATTATTATTATGCGTCAAGAGCAGTAGCCATCCACGGTGTATTGTGCTACTTGTTGTCTCAGTATAGTCAACTAAGCGATACTGGCCGTGCTGCAAATAGGCCGAGTGAACTTTAGCGCCTTATTCAGGTCGTTTTGCACCGTTTGATCCGGTTGGAGACAACGTTATTAACGCTGCTAGAATCCACCTACCGACCACTATTTGCCAGGCTATACGTGAAACAACAGCTGTCTCTTCTGTTGAATATATGTCGTCCACGTATGCGCCGTAATAGCTGTAATATAAAGCTTTCCGGTTCCATTTGGTTTGTGTGAAATATAATGGGTATTAGTAGACGAGCAACAACATCTAAATGTACCAGATTGTGTTTCTGTGTGTATAGACATATTCTTGTGTATGCGTGTGTATCTGTTGCGACCCGAGAGATACCGGGAATACGAACCGGTCTTTTTCTTTTGTCGCTACATATGTAGGGAACGCAGAACTCAGTTCGATTTTATGGGGCAATATGGTTGATGATACATTCACATAGCTTTGTTGCTGTTGCTATATTGACCTTGTATCGTGTCGCTGTGTTGTTTCGAAGCGACCTATCGGTAAATTTGGCCTGCCGATTACAGGAAATCACCACAGTATCGCCATGATCATCATCATCATCATCATCGCCAGTATCCACATCATTTGTTCGTTGTCATAAGGTGGTCATTAGGTCTAGTCCGAATTTGTAGACTAGTTCGGGTCTTGATCTCGAACGAGCCTTGTAGTTGTTGCTCGCGTCACCGTGACCTATCCTGTCAGGCAACCAATTCGATACTGTACCTCAGGCGGTTAGTTTGTACGAAAGAAGAAATAAATCCCGGTGTTCGACCATATTCAAAAACTGATCGTTTGAGTTTAATTTATATTTGTGTAGCAAAATTTCATTTGAGCCAAACGCCCTATACATATGCCTGGCAAGTGATCGGGCAGGTATTTCTTTCCACTCGACGACGCTCTCGACGAAGTCGTCAAGCGTAACTGCTTCGCTCATATTCAGTGTGAATTTGTGGCATACAAATTGCTCGTTTGAGAAGCCGCATCTTACGGCCAGGCTCGAGCACATATCTCTATACTACTACTACTGCTTCTTTATTGCACAAGCAATGAAACAGCTCCCGTAATTCGTAGTAACTGTAGCTCAGCGAAATCCTGTCATGTCGGAGGCGTGTTTGCAATGTTCAATTAATCACTTCGTTCATGCTGGGGCGCCCATGCCTTTCCCATACTGCTCAATGAAGTCGGGCAGAGCCGGGTAACCAGTCGTGTTTGTAAACGACGTCCGCGCTGAAGTATGGGACTTCGTTTACGAAATCTTCAGAAAATCGTAAGCTGTCTAAGAAGAGGAGATCATATTCAGCACTGAAGTTGATGTATTATGACGTCTGTGCCCATGTCTATACCACTTTGGTCGCATTCGGTGTTGCGTAGCGAATGCCCGTTGTTGTACCAAGGATAACGGTAGTCTCCTTAGAGGTCGACCGCAAGATTAAGGTTTCCGCGGCTTCTCTTTATCGTCTCCTTGTGTGTTTTTACCTAGACAGCCGCCCATCAGTCGCTAACCGTAGAGTTTTTACACTTTATTAGCTTGGAACAGTCTGCATGCTAGAAGCTGGCCGTTTGCGTTAGTTACCGTTTTGAGTCCGAGTGCTAAAATTAAGGTTCTCACTCTTTAGACACCAGTCACACCTTTTCAGCGACTAGCGCTGCACCCTTTGCAATTGTCAATATAAACAAAAAATTATATTAACAACAACAAAACCACCCAATCGAGAGAGAGAGATGAAGGTATGGAAGCACTTACGTTTCTTAAATATTCGTTCATGTTTAACTAACAACTTTTCGGGCTGACACGAATTAGCCGTGATGATTTAACGTCCTTGGGACTGCTTTTCGCATTGCATCATAAAAGTTCACGTTTAACTAGCTGACTTCTAAGTACTGACTTTACTTCAATGTAACGTTTTCTAGTTTGATGGTCCGGACTACGCCAGTGAGTGCACATAACGGGCTAACTGCGCGGAGTAGGCATGGCGGTTTCGTCATAGAGAAACGCTGGTATAGTTTTGATTGTAACTGATGATGGATCTGAAGGATATGGACGAGGTCGGATGATGCATCGGAGCTTGCAGAGATTTGCAATTAATAAAAAGGTATTATGAAGAGTTCTCGCGCATCGCTCGTTGCGTCGAGGAGGCCTCGTGCGCCGAATGCCACCGTTCCGGGTCGAAATAGCGGGATGATCAAAAATGTTCGGTTAACGCAGCAAGTCGTCGCTTCAAAGCTTGACTCATCGGTTAGTAGATGACTGTGTACTGCAGTAGACTCTACTTATTGCGGACAAATAGGCTGAACAACGGATCTCCTCTATTTGACTGCTGGTTAACGGTTTGTTCTTGCGTTGTAGACCTGACTGAGATGGGGTTGCTTTTGCAACACGCGCTTCCAGTAGTTCTGTTGTCGTTCTATGAGTACAAGACACTCGAACAATCAACAAAGGTGCGACAACGCAAGCCGTTCATTACCCGGTGTTCATCGCTACTAGCGCTCTATCATTGCGTTCGGTCTTGTTGCTCTTATACTGTCAATTTACTCTCTTTGTAATTAAATGCTAGTTTTTTTTTTCGTAGTATTAGTAGTAGTAGCTGTAACAGTTAGCGTAGTAGTAATAGTCGCAGTTGTGGCAATCCTACCGCATTTAGGTTCACTTGTGTCGGCAAGCACGCGTGTGTGAGGCGAGATTTACGAACAAATCGATTCGACAATGGACGTTCGTTCACTCGTGACAGGTTACAGGCCAACGGAATGACCGTACCTTTCTTTCTCTCTGCACTCTTTAATAGCACCGTCTCCCTCGCATATCTTCTTTTTCATGGCGTCATCAGCGTTTCGGTTAAATCGATCGTTTTTTGTTGTCGTTGTTCGCTCTTGCTGCTACTGCCGACATCTAGTCGAGGCAACGGAATAATGCTGCACACTATGCAGCGTAACAAACAGTACGCGTTCCCATAGATCACCTGCAGTTTGCCTCCACTGCATAACGTTCATTGAAGCTGTCTAGAAGAACGGACGAACGCACGACCGAACTAAAAGAATGCCAGAGCTACGGGGCTACGGTAGCAGTGCTAGTAGGGCTGTGCTAATTTTTAGCACACTACGGCTGCCCAGATGGTATGGCGATTACGCATACGACACATGGCGGGACACTGACGCTGACCTTGGGCGGTCACATTTACCTAATATCCCATTATAAACATATATATATATATATATATATATATATATATATATATAAGCGTTAGTTAACGGCTTACCTGTCTCAGTCTGGAAACCTTCTCGTAAGAGCGAGTTGAAAACTCCACTCTGAATAGGTCTTCGAGTACGCTTGCCTTTGCGAAAGCGCACGACGCTAATGTGTGTTCACATTCAATCAAAGTTCGGAGTCACCCATGATCAGTCGTGACCGCCTGCATATATCTATCTATCTGTTTGTTCGTGTGTTTCACCAGTCGCTTGCATGAGACGATGTAAGACGAGCGATCAGTGAGGGGATAACGAATTAGTAGCTAATTTTCGACAAGTCAGTTTGCACGTTCACATTAGCGTGGCTTCGTCTATTGCGCTCTAGTTTGCCTTAGACAAGTCTCAGTGAACGTTCATCACCTCGCTTTGACACGTGTGTGTTCCTACCAGCGTACGTAGGAAATTCTGCTATTTGCATAGTTTAGTTGTAGACAGGCATACTTTGCAAGGGAGAGCATATTATTTCTTCATACTTGTGGATATATATATATATATATATATGTACATGCAGTCTCGTGGAATTAAGTACGTCATGAATTAGCAGCGGATGTACGGCAAGGGCGCGTCACGCGCTAAGCCAAGGGGTAGGCAACAACAAGCTGAAGATATTGCATATCTGTTCGTGACGCACTCGAAAAAAAGATGGCGGCAAAATCGACAGTCTCAACTCCTTCATCTAGACGGCAGTGTGCAGCGTTAGCAAGCGGCGTTTCGGTCTTTTACTCCCTGTTGGGGTCCTTCGTTTTCCACCTACCCCGTCTCCGCATCTCTTCCGCTCACGGGATTCGTTTGGTTAGTTAAACGCAGAACTATCGTATCAATATGTGAAGCTTGATTACGTTTAAGAAACAAGAATATTATTATTACTACTATGAATTATGAAGAAATATGAAGATGTTTGTTTAGGCTGTTAGATATTGACGCAGATCGGAGACCACATGTAGCTGCTATCAGATGCGTACATACAGCCATTAGCGCAAACCCGGTGTTCTCTGCTTATACTTCGAGGATAGAATTCGCCAAATAAATGAGCCTAATGACAGCGATGCTTGAAAAGCATGAACCAATATCTGACAATTGGTCTGCTACCGTTGAACTGACTGATTTGAGACGTTCATTCTGACGCGTTGCGCTGAAGAGAAAGAATTGTATTGGACACACATATTAAAACATGTTCAAACATGTACGAGATGTAATTTTATACAATAGTGCGTAGACCAAAATAACACTGGAGAAGTGATATATGTTATTGTTTAGCACACCGTAAATATTCACGTACAGTTTATATATACATATATATATATATACATGTATATATATATATATATATATATATATATATATATATATATATATATATATATATATATATATATATATATATATATACATGTATATATAAGCATATAAGTAAGAATACATAGATATTGTCCGCAACCACCTGACCAAGCTCTCCGCGACAGGAAATCTACACTAATGCATTACATTAGGATATTGCAGAGAATATCTATATAAATATATCATGAAGTGCAAATAATAAAGCTCTTTGATGTAACTACGAGATGAAGACCGACACGATCGTCTTACTTTCAGTATGGCTCAATTCTTTATGTCATCCTTAAAATCATGTATTTATTTGTATGTTCAAAAGTGCTTGTTGCGACATGTTAAGACCATCATTTTCATGTCGTTTTAATAAGAAAAAAGCTCTCTGAACCCCGGCTCTGTATCAAATCGCATGAGCTGAGAAACTTGCTTGAATTGCAGATAAACAAGTTCAGCCAGGCCATCGGTCTAGCGACGCTAATAATACTCTGGATCATTTTGTGATACTTATGTCGGCCAAGAACTTTCGACTGCTTCGTATTTGTGATTGACAATACACTGGTAGCACAATGAGCTAAAAACTTGACTAAAGCTCAGTTAAATATTTAAGTTAGAGAACTCAGTTAAAAAGGTTTGCTTGCGGCGTCGAAAATACTACGTAGCTAACTTGAGCGTCCAGAGTATCAAGTAATTACCTCTGTACAAACTATGAAAGCCGCATTTATCCGTTTGATATGTCTTTAAAATCGGTCGCATAGAAAACTACTATTTTTTTTTCTTTCTCACCAACTCTAGACAGTCAAACGAGGTGACAATGACTGTACAACTTCCAGGAGCTTTACAATGTGCTATAAAATGCTACCGCTATGAATGAGGTAACTAATGTGATAGTGTTCTTGTTAGAAGCTGCTGCTTGTATTCATATTATTCACGTTGATATTCGCATGAGTATGAATACTATCACGATTTTTTTTATCATTTGACTTTGAAGTAAACGTATGCCACTATCTAAGGCTCGCGTATTTTCTTTCAGGCGTGGGCAGTGTTTGCTGAGAGACTTTCGTCGAACAGCCTCTCGATGTGGTCTGCTATTCGAGACGAGGCGCCTGTCTTCCTCTTCTATTTATCTGTAACGGTCGGAACAGTCATAAACCGTCTTATAAAACAAACAACTGTGTCGATCTGTTTCTAACGCCAATCGGCGGCGGTTTCTGTTTATAAAAAAAAAAACAAAAAAGCAATTGGCGATGGCAATAGGCTAAGTGCTGAAACATGGTGTCATCTGATCATCACTGAATAACAATCATATCAGCCCCGTCAGTTGTGAGTGCGTATATTGGTTGCTTTTCCTTCTGCTTGCCAGATCAGACTATAGTGTGGAGGTTACTGCCGACTCGAGTCGTAGCTTGCCGGCAACTAATTAACCACCAGCCACTATGCACGATTACAAATTGGTGGTCTAACGCTGAACTTCAACAGTGGCTACTCAATGATTACCGCAAGATGGATGTGTCTTCTCCCTTTCCCAGGTACGTGGGCCATGTATGTATGTATGTACCTGAACCCTAATAGTTTGCTTACCTAAAGCTATACATAGCAGTCTCTCAAGCAGTCCAATCATTGCCTCGACGCTCACGCAGTTCCACGGTCGAGGGCATTGCCCTTTGGCGAATGGAGAATAGTTTGCTCTGCTTCCAAGTGCGCCGTGCTATAAATTGATCTTCCAGTTTGACTACACAATAGATCGAATATCAATTTCGCCCACGATGTCATGGATGAACTTATGATCTGGGTGTCCGTTCGTCCACACGACTGCAATGGTGGGCACCCACGGACCTAACCTAAAATACCCGGTTATATGCTAATGAGCATATGTATACCTAGATGAGACAGTTATGTCATATTATGAACCACTGCTCACGCACACTTCTTTACGTCATAATCGAGGTATGCAAGGTTATGATTCGCACATGATTGGCGGCTGTATTGGTGCGACGATTTCTGCTGCGGCTAGCGTCCGAACACACAGACGCCTCCAAGAAGCTTGCACAGGGCGAAATCTGGTATTGGTCACAGTTTTGGAATAAAGTTTGCTATCTGCGTCAAATTTCTTTTTTCCTAGAATTGCCCATCTGAGTTTACAGATAGTTGGACCAGCAAAAGGGCGTTTGGACCGTTGGCCGCTAACCGGGCTGAACTTATGTCGCAGAGATTCGCGGAAAGTAGGCTTGAAAACTCTCTTGGTTGTGCACATTGGTAAACTTGTGTTCGCCATACATTTATCGTTTCCATAGGCCATACGTGTCGAGCCCGGTGGCGTGGTGCATTCCGCCTGCGCCTCGCAACTGGAAGAGACACATAGATGCGCGGGTTCGAGCCCCACCGTTGCGCCACATTTGTATTTATGGGGTCCGTCTATGAAGCAATGCGAAAAGCAGTCCCATGGACGTTAAATCTTGGCTGAGAGTCAGCCCAGAAAGTATAGGCCATACGTGAGAACAAATGAGTTAGCAAAAGTCTGAGTATAGGTAAACAGAAATGACGATACTCTAATAACAGTGTTGTAGGTCAAAGACGGCATCATCATCATTATTATCACAGTCGTGGCTACATTTCTTCTTAGTGAAACTGCTCTCGTAGAATAAAAGTAGTAATAAGGAAGAAGCTCCGGCGGAAAACAAGTTGAGTGGACCTCAGCTCGTGTGTCATCATGTGTGCTTATATAACCGCGCTGCCATTGCTATCATCATATGGCATAATAATAGGAATCATCGGAACAACAGGACGGACGCACCCTGGGTCGCAGTGATCGGCGCCCAAGAACTACAACTATTAGTAGTACTAAACATACACCAACTAACGCAAACCAATGGGGTATTTAATAAGGATGACACTGCATATATATGGTAGAACTCGAAAAGAAAATACTTTTTCCCAATGAAAGGAGAGAGGGAAAACGTCTCGTTTAGAAGTGAAGATGAACACTGCAAAAGTAGCTACTCTGCTTTTTTCTAGTTGTGCAATTTCTGAATGACACCCGGCGCAACCTATCGAAAGGCGAATAGCGGGGTTAAGGAAATTCATAAAAGTCGATACGAGGTGTGTTCAAAAAGTATCGCGACTTTTGTGTTTTTTCAAAAATTATTCATTTATTCATGAATATCTATTTTGTCCCCTTCAAAGTAATCCCCATGAGATATTATACACTTGTGCCAACGGTTTTTCCAATCTTCGAAGCACTTCAAAAACCATTTTTTTTATCTTGTTCAGCTCCTCCTTTGATGCCGTCTTTATCTCGTCAAGCGTAGCGTAACGTCGTCCTTTCATGGGCCTCTTCAGTTTAGGGAACAAGAAAAAGTCACAGGGGGCCAGATCTGGGGAATACGGTGGCTGCGGCATCATTAGTGTGTTGTTTTTGGCCAAAAACTCGCGCACAAGCAACGATGTGTGAGCAGGGGCGTTATCGTGGTGCAAAAGCCAATTTTTGTTCTTCCACAAATCCGGGCGTTTCTGGCGGATTGCTTCGCGCAAATTGCGCATAACTTGCAGGTAATATTCCTTATTGACCGTTCTACCCTGTGGCAAGAACTCATGATGCACCACGCCCCTGCAATCGAAAAAAACTGTCAGCAAAACTTTCACATTCGACCGAACTTGGCGCGCTTTTTTCGGTCTTGGTTCGTGCGGCAGCTTCCATTGAGATGATTGAGCTTTGGTTTCCACGTCATAACCATAAACCCACGATTCGTCACCAGTTATGACCCCCTGGAGCAAATTTGGGTCGTCGCGGACAGAGTCCAACATCTCATTAGCAATGTTCATGCGATGCTGTTTTTGGTCGCAATTGAGCAATTTTGGTACGAATTTCGCGGCGACCCGTCTCATGCCCAAATCATTGATAAAAATCGAATGGCACGAGCCAATTGATATGTTTAGGTCCTCAGCAACTTCTCTAACGGTGATTCGACGATTGGCCAATACCATTTTCTCCACTTCATTAATTTTTTCGTCTGTTGTTGAAGTGCTCGGGCGTCCGGCACGCTCTTCGTCGTTCACATCTTCTCGGCCTTCTGAGAACATTTTGTACCAAAAAATCGAAATTCGAATATACGTAACCCGCGAAAATTTTTTGAACATACCTCGTATATTGTTATGTCTTACGTTGAAGCTTTCATGTTCATAACCGTAAAATGTTGCCATTAGGACTAAAAGCTCACGCCCAAAAGACTATTCTCAAGCAATAGCAAATTGAATGCCCACAATTTTCGTACCAAAGTGATGGTGTTGCCTTACACAAAAACATATCGATTTTTTAATGACTTTTCTTAATCCCGCTATTCGCCTTCCGCTAGCTTGTATCAGTTAGAAGTACGCCAAACACGCCGGTATGGTCGTTTTTTCGCAAACGTAGATTTTGCACAATTATGTAAGAGAAAAAAGGGCCGAATAGCTACGTTTATCAGTTTCATCCTCACTCCTAAACAAGAAGTGTCCGCCTCTCTTTCCATTGGTAAAAAAAATTCTTGCCGAGTTTTACCAAACCATAAAATTAGTACATACGATTATGGAAGATCATATATATATATATATATATATATATATATATATATATATATATATATATACATATATATATATATATATATATATATATATATATATATATATATATGACTTGACTCTGTTCTGTGAATTCGCATCGCAGATGTGTGAACAGTGCCTGTGGTAAATAATGATGGCGGTGTGTTTGTCGATTTGGCATGACGTCCCTCTACCAATACAGGATCGTCCATCGGTGCTACGCGATGCCAGTCAAAATCCGTCAGAGACTCCTCGGTCCTTTTCAGCAGCCCAATGGGTGCAATAGCCACCGCGGTTAACGTGCAGCAAGACGACGAAAACGATTGCCTGGCCGAGGAACCGGACCTCGGGAATCAGCTTCTTCACGAGGAGATCGGCCGGTCCCACTCGCTTCATCAACCACTGCGAGTGTTCGATAGCAGAACATGTCCGATATGCCAAAAGAGGTTTGTGACAACTTAAACCAGTATTACTCACTAACAATGTATCAAGATTGTGAGTGTACTGACTGCGTTTTGGCTTCAGTTATGCCATTGTGCTCTTAAGGATGCCCTATCTGAATCTGATTTTTAGGTATGCAACATTAAGCGTAAATCATACCATTTCAAAACGACCTGATTTGTATGTAATACTGTATAATTGCTTTGTGGTGTCTAATTCATTATGTCGCCTTGTCTCATTTAGGCGAATGCCATGCCACGGGAAAAGTACGTCCATAAGTAATTTTTTTTGCACGCTGGTTAGCGAATGGTACCTTAGCGATTGCAATACACATTCATGGTACTTTCTTCTAAGGTTTTTCGTCTTTGTAGACAATCCACGTTCACATTCAGTAATCAAGTTTATTAAAACAGGTGCCCATTTCATTAAAAAAGAGCAAATGACTAGAAGGTTCACACATGTTCACAATGTGTGCAAACTCGTTGACTGTAGAATTTGTATTGCAATCTACACAGGAACGTACGTCATTCCTATCTCCGTATCTATCGTAGAAGACCGACTCGTTCTTGGTCGATCAAACTCACAGAAACACACATACAAAATGCCCGCTACGAAAGCAGTGGACCTACCGCTCTGCCGTACCGTCGTATGGAGAGACTCGATCCCGTAGAGAGTACAAGCTTTTGCCGCCGACACGGTTTCATTCAGTCCTTTATGGTAGTAAAACGGCAGAATTCCACGTGAATGGGCCCTAGCCGAATTGAAGATACGGTTAGCAGGAGTCTATTCGACAGGGAAGATACCACCGTATATAGCATGCGACTCTTGTTGATAACACACGTTCGCCTCCACTAGGATCTGCTGAGTAGAGTAGAGCCTACTAACCGACACAAAATATATATATATATATATATATATATATCGCGGACACAACATATCAAGACAAGATGGCGGCGCCCAGCAGTGCGCTGTGTTTTGTATGAAGCTCCGTGATAAAGAGCTCTTGAGAGTGGACCCAGTGTCCTGTCTGTCCTGTGGGTGCAGCCCATGTGAGGTGGTCATCACCGCGCACCGATCTAAGGGCAAATCAGCCCGCTCGGTGCTCTGGATGTCCTGAACTGGAAGGCACCCGCCCAAACGACGCTCTGCTTGAGATCCTGCAGCGGATCAGCCGCCTTGAGACGGCAAATACAATCCGAGTGTCGGAGCTTGAACAACTGGTTTTCCTGCAGCTTCGTCGTCGTCCCACCGGGAATAGCGTAAGCGCATCGGGAGTGGAGATCGAGACGAAGAAGCAGGTGACACAGAACAAAGTGGCAGAAGACATCGGCGGCAGTTCAAATGTTCCCGCCAAGCTGATAATTGGTTCGAACGTCTCAAATGCGTCCACCGTCACCTGTACTGTTGGTAAACAAAACCAACAGCAACAGTGTCAGGGGCAACAGAGACACCGAGTACAGAAACCGCAGCAGCAGTCGAAGCCGACGCTTCTCACAGACGTCGCCAAGAGTCTTGTCGATCTAGGTCAACAGCGCCAGAAACGGTGGGAAGAGAAAGCGTTTGAGCGGCAGCAACAGCAGCGGGAGAAGCTGGAGAAGAAGAAGCCCGCGCCGGCAGCAGAAAGTGACGTCACTAGTCAGCTGCAGCCGCGCGACCCGGTTGTAGAGACAATGGATTGTACAGAGAGAGCCAAGGGAGATCAACTGAATAAGGAAGGCTTCCATCTGATGGAGAGACGAAGCAACAAGAAGAGAAAGCTCGCGAGTGAGAGCAATGGATCGACCAGCAACAGCTCAGAGAAGCAGGATGGACGCCTGGGGCCGAGGCAGAGCGATTTACACAAGCGAACTGCAGTGGAAAAACGCAAAACTAACGCGATAAAAAGCACAGCCCCCTTCGAGCAGGAAGTACAGTTGTAGATCTCGGTGAGCCTACACTGTGTAAAAACCGTGTGTTGCCCATGAAGGCTTTCCGTTTGAAGGGCTTTAGCCGATCAACGTCGGCAGAACAGCTGTGTGTCCGGCTAATTTGGAAGCATACAGCATACATATATATGTAGTTCGTGCTATCTGGAAACTCAGTTTCCCGGCCGGACTCCGTCTTCTGTGTGGCCTTTGGTGATAAGGACATTCATAAAGTTTCGAGTAACGCCTTCTGGCTAAAAGGCGTGAGTTTCCGGTGCTGGCTGGGAGCTCTGCCGGCTCGGACTAGGTTATGTGAAGATTTTACTGACGGGCATGGTTTAACAGCTAGACAGCAATGACGCCTTCTGCCAAGTCAGCTGCATTCTGCTCGTAACTGGAAATTATCGTTTTGGAATTGCGAATGATTATCTGGGGCTTTACAGCTAGCGCCAGAACGTTTGTTTGAAGATGTGAACATTGTACTCTTGACGGAGACTTTCATGCGGGAGGAACTGCATTTCGATGAGACGCGAGGTTTTAATCTGCTGACGAGTCTTCCAGACAGAGGGCGGGGAAGACCAGTAGGTGGACTTTCAATTTATTTACGAGCAGGGTCACCCCGAATGCAATGTTCGCAGGCTGAACAAAGGCATGCACAGCATGACGACAAATGAGCAGTTGCGGCAGCACTTTATTGCCCTTGTGCTCGATGCAACGCCCCCCGTATAAGCCAGTTATTGAGCAGCCGCTCACTTTGGAGCAACACTACAAGAATTCGCCGTGTACGGTGGAAGAAGTAGTGCGGATCTTGCACGGGTTGCCCAAGAATGACAGTAGTAATCCTGATGGGATCTATTACACTAGGCTGACTCGTTCTATGTTTTAGCAGGGGACCTGTGCAATCTGTTTAATCAGATACTTAGCGGGGGACACATACTCCAAGTTTTGCATGGCTCGATGCCAGGCTTACTCTGCTATTTAAGGGCAAAAACGGTGACAACGTGGGCAATCCAAATTCCTAGCGGGGTATCGCGTCGAAACGCACTCTCAAGAAAATGTTTGCTAAGTTGGTTATCTCGAGGGCGTTTGCAACCGTTGAGTCACTTGTACGCTGTCTTTATTGATTGTGTCCTTTGACAAAGCTCCCCTTCACTTACTAGTCGATTCATTTCGGCATGCTGGACTGGGTGGTTCTTTCCTACGAGCGCTCTCCAGCTTCTTTGCTAAAGACCGCCTTGCAGTAAACATAAGGGGTGAGGACACCTTGCAGCTGAGTCAACACGTAGGGACCCCTCAAGAGGACTCCCTCAGTTGCCTGGCCTTCTTCTTGCTCATCGCAGACCTAGCTCGCCATGTGCAGAAGACGTTTTGAAACGCCGTCATCGTCATGTATGCGGATGACATATAAGTGACCCGCCCGGACCGCGGTGCTATTCGTGGAATTGTTGGCGACGTAGAATTGCAAGGGCCTGCAAATTAATTCGCGGAAGACGAAAGCCATTAAGTTTCGCCGTGGAGGTCGATTGGCTGCAGCGGACGTAATACCCTGTTGTGGCCAACCGCTGAAGTTTATCAACTCCTTCCCGTATTTGGGTCTGAGACTACACTATACGGGAACGACCTTTACACAGCACACTGGCGACAGGTGTCGGGCGGCTATTGCCTTTATTCACACAGAGGTGAGAGACCCTCTACGACTGTCTCTGAGTGCGGCTGTGCGTCCCTTTAAACTTAAAAGTGTGCGAGTATTGAGCTACAGCCTTGGCAAGGTGTATTTCCATCTTTCAGTGGCAAATTTTGCGCAGCTAGAAAGATACTTCACAATATATATGAAACGGGTTCTGTGTTTACCACGGAAGGCAGGAAACCGCTTCGTGTACCTGCTAGTGGGTTGCGGGCCGGCAGTGGAAACAATCAGAGTCAGGCTTAGGACACCTATTACAGGACCACTTCAGCATCTTTTGTTTGAGTGGCAGGAAAAGTGACCGAGGCCTCAACAGAGGTAGCGCAGTTAGATGAGTACCTTGTCAGGGAGCTCGGGATGGAATGGCATGCACTAGCCGGCATGTGTACACAAGGTACATTGTGCATGGCTATCATCACCTGGTATGTTCGACCCAAGGATTTCACCAAGTTAGCGATCAATGTCGTTGCCGGTTCTGCTCGCAGATATGCGCTAAATATCACGCAGCGAGCTGCCAGACGCATCTTTTTCTCTTCTTCTTTCCACATTCTCGCCGGGTGGGACGGTCGCTGGAGTGTTCAAATTGTATATAATGATGACTGTATTGTAATTATCTGCCATATATTATATATGTATATATATATCCTCTGGAAGCACAATCTGATGTTTTTCCTAGTATTGATTCACTTTTCACGGAAGGAAACATATCTGGCGTACGTCAACTAAGCGTTTTTTATTAACGCTCTAATAATCTAAGGGGCCAGTGAGCAATCAATCCAAAAGCCGTGGCTTTCTGTGAGTTCGTAAACGGATTGTTTGGAACATTGTTTGGGCGGATGGTCAAATAGGCGCAGGCAAATTACACTAGCACACCCGATTTGGCGATTAGTTACGGTCCTCTTGCAGGAGTATGCAAACTAAAAGCATCACATATACTACCATGAATGGTAATTCAGTATTTTTACACACTTGATGTTTACAGCACAAAAACGCGAATTTTACAGCACTTACTGGTGGTCTGACTGTCACAGTTTGTATAGCAGTAGGGTAATATATGGCGCCTGGCGTGGAATGTCCGGTTGTGGATGTTGCGTATACAAGGCAGTGAAAGCTGCGTATACAAGGCAGTGAAAGCTGTAGAAACATCCACGAAACTCTGGGAATTACACTTACTCCGTTACGGTACAATTCACTTTAGTTAGGCCTTATAAGGTACATAACGCGGACCGCAATAAATTCATCTTTACCCATGAGCGTTAATCAGCTGATCACTTTTTTAACTTTCGGTGCCGACTTTGTCTAGAACGGAGACCTTAAAGACACTCCTCATATTTGACCTATTTTCATTGCAATCTACAATCGATGCTTAAATGAGGCCTATGTTTTGAAAACATGGCGGGAATGCATCCTTAAGGTTATCTCAAGAGAGAAGAGTGATCCTACTGATGTCCGATCCTTGAGGTGTATTGCCAAGAAGAGTTGTATTTATCTTTATTAGTGCTGTGCTCCAGAAGCTCGTCAGTGCAGGTGTTGGCCTCAAGACACTGACTCTAATCGCCAGCATTCTTCAAGAATACCCGAAAATTCTTGACGATTCGATTTGTGAGCATGAGTCCGTTGAGCTCTTATGCAATTGGCTCGATGATATTTTTTACTTATAAACATGTGTTTTATTAATGATGACATATACTACCATGATCATTTTAGCACACACGATGTTATATAATAGTTAATTTATATATATATATATATATATATATATATATATATATATATCGTTATAATGATCATTTGTTATCATCGTTATTGTTGGTGTCTATGCCGCTGCCGTGATTGTGTGAAGCAGGTTTGCCCGGGCGTTCGCTGCGCGTCGTCACATGATGGTCCATACTCACGAGCGACCTTTTGCCTGCCCCCAGTGTCCGTACAGCGCTTCGCAGAAGACTGTTCTTACGGCCCACTTCATGCGGCGACATCTTGGCCAACGTGTTACATCATTGAAGACCCACAACACCGGCTGAACATCCTACACAACAAATACATATATATATATATATATATATATATATATATATATATATATATATATATAAAAAACATACAATTCTGTTCATGTATATATATGTGTGTGTGTGTGTGTGGTGAGAGCTCAGTATTGTTGATGTATGGCAGCGAAAAACAGATTAGATGGCGCCATAAGTTTCAGAAAATAACGTAAGCGCTTTTAGAAAATCGCCTGATTGTTGCAGCGGATCCAAAGTCGGGCGTAACCCGAATGGCCCCGAACACTATGTATAAATCAAACGGGCGCCTGTCCCGCAGCCAGTTAGTTGTTATATTTACCACGTTTGTGTAACTCTGTACGACTGTAAGTACTTCGTCGTATAAATGTGTATATGTTTGTGTATGTGCACGTATGTGATGGTAAGTGAGATATGAGTTATTGGATCGGATCGGATCCGCAAAGCCATAGAAAATCCGGCAGCGAGGGAAGAACTGCTCTGAATGATGAGGCGTTTCTGCTTGACCGCGTATAGTCGTACTCTAGTATATTCCTTATACATCATACATAGCTAGAGTAAGCCGTTTTGGCTCTCACTGTTGCCCTGTTGTTAGAACGCAACAGCATAGCCGTCGTTCTAGTCCTATATATATATATATATATATATATGATGTCAGTTTGCGGTTTCTAACCAACTCGTTGTCTTTGTTGTGGAGGAGCCTTAGCCGATAGTAGTAATGGCCGATGCCGTCGTCACGATAAGTTAAATAATCTATTCACAAACGTAAATATAACCGTAGCGGTGTATTGTAGCGTTAGGATTTGAATGCAAGAGTCAAGGATACGAACGGTACATGAGACGAGAGTTTTGCGTCGGCTGGCATCAACTCAAATGGTGATACGTTTTGAACGTAAATAATTAAAACTTTGGACAGCCGAGAGTTTAGACGTTGTCAGAAAGGTTATATATGATAGGTTATTTTGTCGATATCAATGCTACGAATCTGGTCGATATCAATGCCACGATCTCAATGCTCTACGAAAGGCGAATACAAACGGGGAATGATTTGAGACCGTGCAAGCCATCAGATTTTCTGGTTCGGCGAAAGATTGAAACCGGGTGTTTCTTTGTTAACTTTGTTATATATATATATATATATATATATATATATATATATATACAATGTCAAAAATGTTGCGGATGGCACGAAGTAGTGATATGAGTTCTTAGCGGACGCTAGTACTGTAAGGTCAAATCTCTCAAGTGTAAATATATTAAAAAACATCAAATAATCAGGTATTTCCTCCATTGATCTCATCAATAATTATAGACAAAACACACTTAGAGTAACGCTTTTGCTAAACATCTAGTTTAAACTGTAACAAAGTATTCTGCTATAATTCGTATACTTTACGATGTAAGTATGTTGATTTTTATTGTTATGTGTGTATGTGTATATATATATATATATATATATATATATATATATATATATATATATATATATATGTATATATATATATATATATATATATATATATATGTACATATATATATATATATATATATATATATACGTATATGAATATAAAATGATTCAATAAAAAGAAATGTGACAGCTGCTGACGATATGGAAGCTCGCTGTTTGAATTGAGCGTTACGAGGTGTGTTGTTACTGTCGGAGGGGGCACCTTCAGTTACAGTGCTATAGAGCAGACAGACTTTCAGCCAACACTTAACGTTGACGGAATCACGTTTGCATTGCTTCGTAAGACGGACCCCACAAACCGAGCGAGGTGGCTTAGTGGCAAAGCCTTTGCCTTGCATTCGGGAGGACTGGGTTTGAGACCCAGACCGGCCACTCTTAAATTGGGTTGCATGGTTTCCAATTTAGACAAGATGAATGCCGGAGTGGAGTAAAACTTAGCCATGACATGAAAATCATCCGTACACGGGCAATTGCCTTACGGAAAATCTAAAAAAAATACAAATGTGCAACGGCGGGGATCGAACCCGTGTGTACCTATCTAGTGTCCCCTCCGGTCGCAAGACGCACGCGAATGCACCCAGCACACCACTACCGGGCACGATGGCCTTGCCCGTCTAAAAGGGTGCAACTAACTCTTGATCAGGTGCCCTTCATGTAGGCGCATTCATTTAATCGTAGTCGTACCTTAAAGCCTAGCATATGCATGCAAATACGGCTAGTCGTTACAATATCACAAGCTTTTAATTACTCAGAAGTATCATATAACGTTTTACTCATTTAGATGTTTTCTTCGTTACAGTCGGTCAATCAAAACCTTCGTAACATCTACTGTTTACAATTTCACAAAATTCGTGCCGACTCCGGGCAGATGTTTTTTTTAAAGAACAAAACTAACTATCATAGCAATTAGTTTAGAATTGCGTCTGCAGCAGGTCTACAAACTGCAAACAGGTTGTAGAAGTCTAAACTTCTGATTGCCGATTAAAGCTGCGCGAAATAGCGGACCAGATGAGCATAAGCAACGCATCAAATATTGCATTAGCATTACGGCAAGAAAGTCTAAAGCAAAGTGGCCACAGCACAAGATAACAATTAAACACATACTGACAAGCGAGTCAATTCCTAGAGCAGTTTGACCCATGTGAGTCGAAGTGTGCAGGATATTTTGGGCCGACTCGTCTCCGCCGTCGAAACCTGGAATCACCACTTCACTTCATAACGGGAAGATGCAACCAGCGTGTGGACTGAACGTGGCAAAACGCCTCCCACCTGGGTTAAGGGGCCACCAACTCTTCGTAAAGAAAGGTAGTCAATGAACATCCTATTCATTGACTACCTTTCTTTACGAAGAGCGATAACTCTTGACTTGCGAGTACTACTCAACACTTTTGGACCAGCTGAAGGAACGCGTTTCACTACGGCGTTGCAGAAGAGAACTGTGCTGTTTCACCACGACAATGCACCGCCTACAGGTCTCTTTCGCGCATAAAGGGGCTGACAGAATATTTAGCTAATATATATATATATATATATATATATATATATATATATATATATATTTATGGTGCGTGCACATTGTGTGCCTTTTCCTGAAATTGCGCAATCGAATTCCATCATTAACAGTGTTTTCCGTCGACGGAAAGACTACTTGTTTAAATTTTGTTCTTGTAGAAAACGCATTGCACTATATATATATATATATATATATATATATAATGTGGCTGCGTGGCTTCGGACGGAACCTACCGAGTCTCTAACGACACGAGTATTATTGCAGATGGCCGAAATCTGGACTTTGGCAAATTGGCGAGGGCAGGCGCGGAGTGTGTTTGCACTGCATAGCAACCTGTTGCTGTCGTTTGCATCGTATTAGCCTACTCGTCCCGGTGTTAACTTACACTAGCAAATAAATCGGCAACTTGTTTGACAACGAAGTGACGTGCTTCACATGCGGCGCCATTAGAAAACTGCACTCGAACAGGTTTGGCTTTGAGTCCACAACATCATCAGCCTTGGGACTCGTGTTAGCCCTGCGGCTTCATTTGATTGCAGAGTGTCCAGCATTCAAAGCAGTCGACGACGTTTTTAGGTAGATATCAAATTTATTCCTGATTTTGTAAGACCGTTTTACGCTTGATTTATAAACTATATATATATATATATATATATATATATTTAGTTTAGGCTTGCGTATTGAGTAATTTTCTTGTGTGCGCAATTTCTAACCTAAAACGTGTCATCATTTCGGTGGGCAGCCTGATTTGCAGATTGCCAGCAACCGAGTGTATATTAGGTTCTGTGGTTTCTGTGTTGCGGTACGACACGCTGTGTTATTTGTTTCGGATTAGTATTCTATGCATTTTGTTTTTGCTTCGTTATTCGTTGAGGCTTACAACTGTTGAATCCAAAATGTGAGTCAAATGAGTCAAATGGCCCACTACTCACTCTGCTGCTACGTTGTGATGCTAGGTTGTATGTGCGCTAAGCCAATGCATTATAATTATATAGACAGTGTGCTGTTGGTCTACCGGCAGTGCACAGTGCATGACACGGGTATATTGGTTACCTACAGTACCGTACAAGTGGGCGTGTTCTTGTCGTCGACTGCGTAGTCCTCTCGCGGTGCTTTTACGTGTTTCTGTGTGCGCATTGAGTGCATGGGTTGCGAGTTGAAGTCTATGTTGAATTGATCGGAGATTCTTTTCGCACGCATGCCCGCAGGTCGCACCAGCCGCAGCAGCAGCAGCGTAGCGTCTTCGATGGCCAATCGCTTTGGGCGTCTAAGCTCGACTCAAGCGGCCAGCCTTCATTCGCTCGACGTGTCGCATCGGGGTCGGCCCAAAGGTCGAGTTGGCTTCGCCGCAAGCCGTCCCGAGGAGCCATTCGACATGGATACGGTACACGGGCTGATGGATGTCGACGTCGACAGCCTCGACAAGGCGTATTCGGACCTTGAGCACGCCGACTACGACCTGCTTTTCGAAGGGGGCCGTCGGGGCATTCATGGGGGCGAGGTCAGTGCCGCTTCACAGGGGGCGCCACCATACAGTGTCAATTCGGGTGTCGATGAGATGCGGTCGAGCCGGTGTCCGCTAAAGTTGGCCGTCATCAAAGGGTCGTCCCGACGACCCCACCTCTCCACCCGACGACCCCATCACCTAACGGCGGCAGCAGCAACAGCAACACCGGCGTCCTCATCGTCCTCTTCCTCATCCACCCCGTCGACCATGGGCGGCCGAAGCGACTTCGGTGGTCGAGCCGACCAGAAGCGTGATGGTCGTCACTCAAATCGTTGTCGCCTGACTACGAGAATCCACGACGAAGAAGATGAAAACGAGGACGATGAGGATGAAGATGAGCACGACTCAGTCAATGATGACGAGGGCGATAATGATGATGATGATGATGATGATGATGATGACGACGACGACGTCGACGACGACGACGACGATAACAATGATGATGGGCACCGCCTTCCAAATACTATTATCGATACGGCTTCGGTTCAGCAGACGGGGCGAGGCGAATCTGCCCCTACGGCGTCGGGAACCAGAGCGAGCTACAATGGCCGTGCTCATTCGACACATTCAGGCGGTGGCGGAAGTGGTGGCGCTCGCCGCGGTAACGGCAATGTTTCAATGTCGAGGACAGCCTCCGCATCAGCGACAACAACGGCGTCACGCAGCAATAGTAGCAATCACAGTAACAGCAATAGCAGCGCCAGCACCAGCACCAGCTTCAACAAGACCCAGTCGAAGGACGGTCGGATCCTGGTCGATTCGCACACGTGTCCCGTGTGCCTGAAACGCTTTGCCAATGTCCGCACTCATCTGCGGACGCACACACGGGAGAAACCGTTCGCCTGTCCTCACTGTCCCTTCCGATCGGCGCAGAAGGGCAACGTCAAGGTGCACATGCGCCGACACCTCGGTCTGTTCAGTCGACCCAACCAGAACAAGAATCGGCCTCCTGTCAAGACATCACATCTGCTCCAGCTGCAGCTGCAGCAGCAGCACCAGCAAACGGCTCAAGACTAACTAATACAGCAGCAACACCCACCACACCGACGGCTTGCTTGGTAACGAATGCAAGTATAATGAGTGAATGCTAGCCGATGAACAGAATAAACAGCCAAACGGTGACGTCTTTTGACTAGAGAGAGACGCTTTAGCCATACCGTACCCCGCGTGCGAATGCGGCTTAGGGTGGCGGCGGTATCAGGTCTCTAGAGTTTTTCGCTAGAAAGCTGGCTCGTGCCGAGTTATTTCGGTTGGTGTCGGCGGAACGACAGCCTGCCGCCCCTATGTGACAGGAGCGGCACGTTCGATTCCGATCAGACGAATAATAGGTATCTGTCGAGAACTTACGAGGTTCCTTATAAAAGCAAGTTCATTACTTTTATTATTATTATTATTGCAAGTCTCATTCCGCGGTTCTCATCAGCGGTGCGAGGTCAGAACGGTCGTCGATTACTTACACTCCTAACAAACCATATATATATATATATATATATATATATATATATATATAGATTAAGGGAGAAAGAAGCACAATAAATGCATGTAAGTAATTTAATAACGTTAATGCAACCGCTTTTGAAGATTCACGCAATCCCACCTCTAAGGGATACCAGAAGAATTGGTCCTATGCCCAGGAGTCGTCTCAATTTCGAAACTAAGATCTAGTCTAAAGACAAAGCTACTTGTAAGGGCGGCGTTATTCGTAGCCACTTTGTGTCGCCTCCGATCAGAGGGAGCGTGTCATTATTGTCCGAACACCCCCGACCGTAAAAATCAAATTGCAATTAGCTAAGCTTTGCTTGTTGCATTCCTACGATAGCCAAAAAGTATGACACGCCCCTCCGGCTAGTCTAACCTTGAACGTAACAGGAATGGACCGTGGTTCATAATTTACTGTGTAAGGATTATGTAAGGTAGCTAGCAACCAAACGTATCAGCCATGTATTCCATTCCAGTGTAGTCTATTCTAATCAGCTTATCAGTCAATGTTCGAAGGTGTTTAATCGTAAAGCATAACTTAACGCGGCGTGTGCGTGCGTACCGTGTATCTGCTGCTGCTGCCGCTGCTGAGTCTGTATCTCAGGATGCGATTTGGCAGCGTGATTTATTCCTTGTCAGTTTGCATTTGATTATGACGGGCCTCGACTAATTTTTGGAACGCTAGATCTGCGACAGTTATTTGCCCGGTACGCGCGTACAGCAGAAGTCCTCACCGCGATGCGCGTTTAGGGAATATTGCGAGCGAGAGAGACAGACTGAGATCAACGGAGGCGGGCGTAAGAAAAAGCACAATATTTAGTCACGTTGCCAATAACATAACATAACATGGATAGTTTGGCTTAAGACACAGAAAAGTTGCTAGGGAGAAATCTGAGTAAGGGATTCAAATCTAATAGCAGCATGGTGATAGTAACAGTAATAACACTAATAATAATTATAAATATAATTGAATATAATGTTCAGTTATTACAGTTGTGAGGTATGAACTACTAATAAGTATTATAATTATATAGAGCTTAGTTAATTTATGTATATAATATATACTTACTTTTTTTCTGTTATTACTAAGGAAATGTTTGTATTTGTTTTCTCTACTCTTGCTATAATCATATGTTATTTAGTAAGAACTGTTTACTTACATATCATTATACCAAAGATCACGCCTGAATACGACACAGTTGCTTCATGTAATGTTGCCGCTGCAGGATAGTGAAACCGCATTCTCATTTAATTAAAATGCATAACATGTATATAAGGTTTGACTCTATGTGGCAATTAAAGTAAACATACGTAGAAAATGACATATCTTCGTATATATATATATATATATATATATATATATATATATATATATGCCCGCAAAACCTCAGTGGCCAAATATTGCTGCGAACAGCGAAATGGGTGAGAAATTTTCATCCCTGAATGTCGTAGCATTTCTACCTATGAGGGTGTCAATGTGTGTCCGCTGATTTTTCCAATGGTGTAGTGGTGTTGTCGTTGTCGTAGTTATAGTTACTGTAGTTTGGTTTAATGCGAAAAGTAAAGCACTGTTTTTTTCCTAAAGAGATAGGGTGCTAAATTCATACATATGTTTTCATGTGGAAGCCGAGCTGACGTAGTACTTCACATACTAATGAAGCCAAATCTACTTCTCACCTTAAATAGATAGTAATAAATTCTGTAGAGTGACTGTTCTACGTGGGCGTGTTGTTATTCTCTTTAATGTCGTTCTGAATTATTTGAGGTGACGGAGCTCTTAGAATGCTGTGCTTAACAGCTACTGTTTTAAATCTAAAATATGATAATAGTAATAGTAATAATAATAATACTTATTATTATTTATTATAAAATTCAGTTATTACAATTGTGATGTATGCATGTTTGAGCCAGAATCATCATGCTCTGGTCGCTTTTTATCAATTCATGGTGCCTGTGATAGAAGCCACATTCCCCCCCTAGAAACGGTCGAAGACATTACCTGTCTCAAAAACGCGGCTTTGCCTCGATCGCTCGTAACATCTTCTATACGTTTTCCGATATCATTGAGGATTTTGGCTGTACCTGTGCTGATGGAGCCCAGCGTCTCTAATGTAATGGGTACAAGTGGTGGTAGCTTCATGATAGCTCGAGATACTTATTACGTTTATCAGAATCCGCGCGTTCTGTTTATTATTATAAGTAGGCGTAAAGATCATTTATATTGTATTGTATTCTATTGAGTGACTACTATGAACGAACATTAGTTTTTGTCAGACCAGGTCTAGATTCGGTGATTTTGTCAGACAGTCCAGATTTCAGGTGCAGTGAGTGTTCGTGCTCTAACAGAACCATTTATTTTAAATTAAGGACTAAATTAAAGATTAAATTTAAAATTCGGCGGTAACCAATGTGGTTTCTTTTTATGGTTTCACAGGGGCATAACGTATTTTAACTTCTGAGTAGGTACTCTTTTAACATTGTTTTAACATAACTAAGGTCTTAAGATTACTAATCTCTCATGGAAAGTGGTTCCGTGTTCGCACTGCTGCAGTATTCGAACGCTAAAGGGCAGAGACGAACCTGGTTCCTGCATCACGAGGTCACGTCGACTCTGCGATTTGTAGGCGCCTTTAGGTTTAAAAAAACGGTCGAACATTTGAATGGCCTACCCGCAGAAATTGATAAAAAGGCATAGCAGATTAATAGATTGGATATAGAGCCCATCATGCTGTGTTTAAGGTAAACATACGACACGACAACAGACCGTGTCGTACCAAATTAATTGTCTAATCACACGCCAGAGGATTTGAACGTTGATGCAACTTGCTGTCAAGTTTTATTGATATGCTGTACATTCAAAAGACAACAAACCTTTTTGTTAACATATTGTTTATTTCGCAGTATCATTGCATTTCAAGATGTTACATAATTGCAATACAGTTCATTAAATACAACTTGAACACTTTAGCGACCGGGCGAAAAAGTGCAAAGACCGCCGATGCGTCTGGCAGCTCGCTACGTGGTATTTAGCGTATACCTGCAAGCAGAACCGGCAACGACATTGGAAGAGAAACAGACAAAAATAGTGACACGGAGAGAAACTGGAATACTAGTTACAACGGTTTGAACGCTAGCGTTAGGGGCTAGACAAAGTCTATTAGGATTAAGCCAAATGGAAATACCTTGCAGGGCGGCGCCAGTTGCTGTTCTCTCCAGTTCCCTGGCATCACACCACGTAAGCACAGATCATATTCTGCATAGACTATGAATTTAGGAGAGAGGAAGACGCGACGCAAGACATCGTCGTACGCAATGTTCCATAGAGTTCGGCTCAAAACGGAGCTCTGGGGGACCCTTGCGGTAACAGAATATGACTTGCGTTGATAGGCGACCGTACGTTGTGAGAGGTAAGATGCTAAATTGTTTCCTTCTAAGAAAGGCGATATATAAAGAAGTGCTAGCGCATCATTTGTAGAGTTCCATGAGACGAGAGTTAATAGCATTTTTGATTTCAAGTAGGATTTTCAGGCATTGCGATCTCGTTTCTGAGCGAGTACAACTCTAGATTTCGGCTATGGTTAAGTGTGCTCACTTTCTACTGGTGAGGATGAACCCGCACAATTTGATTATCGTTCATCTACGGTTCCTTTGGCAACAGCTGCAGCTGACTGTTCCAGCTGACATAGTTCGTTATCCTTCCGTCAAGAGGCGAGGTCACGACCACTTTTCACGCACAACGTTCGCAGTTTTTCTAGCACTGTTACCATGGTTTATTTTGATGACGGCCCTGCGTGGGGATCCTCATACTTGCCAGGCTCGGAGGTTATTGGGCACCCCCACAGATATGGATTTCCTACATCGCCAGCCCCACAGGAGGATTTTCCTAGACTCAACTTTTTGACGGATGATAACCGCGATGATGGACTGCTGTGGGACGGCAGTAAAATACGTATTCTTTTGAACTTGATAAACGGACCGATTTCCTAGTATTCGTATCTGATGCGGTAAGATCCGTACGCAATTCCTGCTTAGTTGCCCACTTTGAGATGGGGTGGTCTAACAGGAGGTGTTTTTCTTTCAGAGGACGCAATGAAGCTGATCAAGTCCGGCACCTGCATCGCCGCGTTACCCAGTAAAGCTTAATAAATATACGGGACAATGTTTACCGGTCATTTCATTCGCATATGACTACCACCACCACCACTTTCATATAAGTTGAGAAACCTAGTCTAGTTTTTTTCGCTACTACGGTATATATCCTCGATGTGCCGTTTCCAATTTTAAGGTTGTCAAATAGACTCAAGGTAAACAATATGCGTTCGTAGTCGTATTTTCGCACAGTATGTGCAATGGACGGAAGTGCGGCGAAGGTGACGTATTCCAAGAATTTAATAATACAATTATACATTTTTATATAAACTCAATTGTTATTCAATATTTAAACAGTATAGACCGGTACGAGTCGAAGGCAAAAGCAATTTCAAATCAGCACTTTTGGCATGACCGGTAGGGTTCCGCCTCCTTTATCAGATCTGGAGAACTTTTTATTGTTCCCTCAATTGTGAACATAGTGGTGGGTACCACCTTTTCACACGAGTTTCTCTTTTGTCTTTTTCATTACGATAACACTAGTAACATTGATAAGACATTGATATGATATAGAGACAATTCACTGACATCCGTATCCGGAAAACATGCCTGGGCGACTCGAACCGACTATGGTGTAGGTCCTCATGCGGTTGAGACCATGGTTTCAGCTGAACTGCATTCTAGTGGGTTGTTTAAGCCCATGTATACACAACCCATTGTAGTTGTCTTAATAATGCTTACCTTGGCAGCCTGATGCCGACGTCTTCAAAGACCGCGTAAAACATTCTTTTCTGTTTGTCCGTCAACGCTAGTCCCTCGATGGCAGGCTTAAGTCCACTTGATACACATACGACTCCAGTATAGAGATAAAATATATAAAATATAACGCATTGAGCCAACCACCGGTTTACTGATTGCCTTTATGGCGTGATCCTATTGCGGTTTGTAGCCTGTAGTGCGCTACCGAGGTAAAAGTCTTCATTTATGAGCCGTACTTGCGGGTCAATAGGTTGCAACATCAGCATAGTTAATGTTCGATTTCATTATTGTGATTACAACATTTACGTTTTTATACTTTTTACAGCACCTCTATTGAACAGTAAAGGGAACTTTGCGCGAAGGAATTGGAAGCTTTGCCATTTGTCGTAGCGTATATCTCATCAGACATAGTCCATTCAGGTGATTATCAAGCTGGTACTTAGCCTCTGTATCCTCGCGGTGATTTGTCCTCTAAGGAGCGCAGCATCGTAATTTGTCCCCGCAGTCATTAGCAAATTACTTTCCGATGCGCCACTTCCACTCTGGATACGACAATTAATCACTTTGTTCGAACATACCCGTCTTCCCCTTCCTCATTTAACCCCTACCGATCACGCGTGGTATCTAGTGTAATATGTCACGTTTATACGACTACAATTTTCTAGACATTGTGTCATCATGGTACCAGCATCACAGCCATGATCCGAGAACGACGGCGATGACGGCGTTTAATATTAAATCGGACGGTGCGTTCTCCACTTCGGTTGCCACTTCTGCGTCTGCTGCTGGTAACAACGAGAACTCGGCGTCGATCGCTTCACTGGAGTCCAGGGACTTTGTCGCGACTCGAAATGCGCGAATTCCAATCATGACCACACCGCGTCCACCGTCGACGGGAGGGCGTCAGATGCGCTCGCTAAGTGACTACAGTGCTACAGAGGAGGTAAACAACGACGAGGATGGCGGTGACGACGACGACGATGACGATGAAGAAGATGTCAACGGCGATGACGATGAAGATGAGGATAGTGATTACAACGAAGGTAGGCGTCCTGGGGTCAATTCTTCCTTTTCTTCTGCTGCTGCTGCTGCTGCTGCCCGGCGGCACAGATCTTCCACACAAATGGCACAACCAAGTCCAAATACAGATGACAACAAGTTCGGACATAGGGCTCGACTTGACCCTCTACCAGGAGCGTCAACGGCCGCTGAACTTCGGCGAATCATCTCGTCGCCAGCAAACGACGGAACTCGAGGACCACCTTCGAGACGCATCGACCACGTACGAGTAATGGAGGGCCCGCTTACGCTAGTGCCACCTCCATCGTCGTCGTCGTCAATGCTGCCTTTGGGGCCGTGCAGGGCAGGCCGAGGGACGCCGCCTCCACCATACCATCGCGTGCGAGCGTCGCTGGGCGTCGATCGGCAACAGCAACAGCAGGACCAGCACCAGCAGCAACGGCAGCAACAACGACAACAACAACATCGTCAGCAGCAACAACAACAACAACATCGTCAGCAACAGCAACAACAACATCAACATCGACAGCAACAACAGCAGCATCAGCAACAACAACAACAACATCAACAGTCGCCGCTCGTTGTTGCCCTAGTCAACCAGCCTACGCAGGCGTTGGATCGGCGCACGTGTCCGATCTGCTTCAAGCGTTTCTTCAACGCGCACAAGGTGGGCATTCATATGCGAACGCACACCAAGGAGCGCCCATACCACTGTCCCCATTGCACGTATCGAGCCGCGCAGAAAATTCATCTACAAACTCATATGCGGACAATCCACAAGCGGCAGCTGGTGTGATATCGTACACCAGCACACCGCGCTCTTTGTCGTCCGTCATCTTGGGCCTTAGCAGGGGGTTTACTGGGTGGTAGGCCCGAATAGCATTTCTAGAGAACAAGAAAGAGCGGGCGAGAGAAAGAGGTTACAAAGAAGGAAAGCGAAAATACCTTGTTCTTCTTGCCTTATCAAGGGCATACAGTGTTGCACTGATTGTTATACGTTTACATTTTCAATCTCGACAGCACATCAATGCCGAGGAATGTCACTAAACCTGAAAAATGTTGACTTACGTCCGTAAAACGGGTAGCATCTTCGCACTACTTAAAGTATCGCTCGTACAGCTCGGCTGTTAGGCGTACAGAGAAGTGAGTTATAGCATGGAAGTTTGGTTCGGTAGATAATGAGCGAGGTCGGTTTCTATCGTCTGTGTGCCAACCGTATTTGACGTCGTATATTTAGGATCTGGCTTACCGTGGATAGAAACTTTTTACGCCCAACTGAATCCTCTCAACACCTAACCCTGTGTAACCTTTCTCGGCCCAACCGTGGTCATGTGTTCAAGTTTGGTCAGCGGGGGGGGGGGGGGGATATCTACGTATAACCTAACACATATGTTCCTAGTATCGGCTTGTGGAAAGCCAACACCTCGTCTATACATATTTGCCGGGCCATGCCGTACTCATACTGGACGTGTCTGGACTGTCTCCAGCATAGGAATTTAGCAACAGGTGAATGTATATTCATACGAAGCGATGCCTAGCAGTTACCGTTCCCTGAGGGTGGTTGGGGGGGCTTTACCTGAGCTTTTAGGGATGAAGTTATTTTTTGTTGTAAGAACGTCTTCAGCGTTCATATCCTGTGATTAATGGTCTCAAAACATTATGGTACGAATACGTCATCCTTTCGAGGAGCGGTAGCGTCACCACCGCAACCATATTGCAATTATATAGAGGTGCGTTGAGGGCTGCAAGACCATCGATCCTGTGCCGAATAGCTAAGGTAAGATACGTCTCTCATGAATTGTCATATTGCCATGTCCACTGTAATTGCAACTGAATGAATAAAATTCTACCAGCTCAGACGGTGGACGGTGCTACGTCAACGTGCTGGAAAATGGGTACGTTTGAATGAACCGTTCGATCAGATTGCGTGTTTTTTGTTACGTACTATTAGGTTACGTACTAATTCGTATACTGCTCATTAACGGCGTTGATTCTTATTGACATTAAGCTAACTAGTTATAGCTTACTTGCTGCTCTATAGTTTAGGGTTAATGTATTGTATTGTTTTCGCTAGTAACTCCAGCTTCATCTAGGTCGAGTCTCATTTATTTTTCCAAATTTTAGTTGTCAAGGGTAGAATCCTAGCGTGGCTCGACATGCACAAGTGCATTAGCACACCGTCGTAATTAGCTTATAGTAGCAAGCATGCGTTTTGAACGTTTAACATTTTGGTACTTAAATGTTATACGGTTACTTGAAGCTTACCGATTGTTTTTATTAATTAGCCTAAATGTTGCTGTGACATCTCCATACAACTTTGTTGTTGTAGTTGGGTGTTTCTCATTGCTGCCATGTGCCGGATTATATGTTTGTTATTTTGCCTCACCGGGTTTTGTTGTTCCTGTGCTAAAATGCCAGGCTTTCTCGAGAACGATCGATAAAGCCTCACATGAAGTCACTCTTATTTCATAAAAAGGGAAGTGCGGTACAGTAGTCAAATCATTTGGCATAATAAGAGTCGTATAAAACATTTGTTGCGGTAGGTACACTCTCATCATATCATACTCCCATCATATCATAATATATAACAACAAATATTCCGGTATAACGCAGGCCATACTCTCATAATCTTCTAACTCAAAAAAAAACATCTCCTATCTGAATTGCATTCTACTTCGCGATTTATTAATTATACTCTACCTACGCATTCGTATTGTAATTCGAGTTTAGCAATTCCGCGTATTTTTTTCCCGCGTTTTACGTATTAACAGTTGTCGGTGGATATAGTTTTGGATGTAATGAATTTATAAACAAAACGTATACGGCCTTTCCTCTATGACGTTTGTTACCGACTCTTGCTAAGCGTCTTAAACTGTTCCTTGGTGGAGTGAAGAAACGGCGTGCTAGCCTACGCACTGGTCTAGCTGCCTACCTTTTGTGACACTATTCAGGAGTGCCCTTTGGTGGCTTTAACTTGACGTTGACGTTCCACTTCTTCAGTCTGAGAATGACGCCAGACGTGTTTTCCAGATGCTTGTAGTATTCAGCCAAAGCACATCTATGTTAACGAAAATAACTGCAATCCCACAGTCTCTGTCGTTTTTCGTACACACCAGCAGCAGAAAACTTCCACTCTCCCCAATTATGTTACACCGAATCAGGTTATGCTATGCTTCCGAGGCTACAAGAACTAGTAAGGAGAAATTAATAACAAATTCTTATTTTTTGGCCCATCGAAAAATGAAAACGCCGATAGTTACAGTTTCATCGGTAGTCAGCACGCTGAAGTTAAACAGAGAGATATGTGTAAAAGCGTTGTCAGACGTTGGACGTGAGAAATAAACGGCTTGCAAGAGGGCACGTTCGAATGAACCCTTCGATCAAATGACGTGTTTTTCGTTACTTATCCTTAGGTACTAATTCTAGAACAGTTCTCATTAGCTGTGTTAGTAGATTGAGCTAAGTAGTAAACGCTTATAGCCGATCTATAGTGCAGGGTTAGTTGTACTGGCTAGTAGCTCCAACATGGTCCAGGTCGAGTCTCATTTATTTTTCCAAACTCAATTTGCTAAGGATGGAGTCAGTGTGGTCATTTGTCTGTCACATGCGTATTGGCGCACCGCCGTAATTAGCTTTTAGTAAGTAGCATGTTTTCTGAACTTTGCTTGGTACTTAATTGTTATTTTGTTACTTAAAAGTTTACCTATTGTTTTTACTAATTAACCTAACTGTTGCTGAGACATATCCATACAACAGTTGGGTGTTTCTCATGGCCGTTGTCTGCTGGTCAAAATGTATATTAATGTGTCTCGCTGAATTCAGTTGTTCTTGCGCTAGAATGCCAGACGATCCTGGACGATCAATATAGCTTCACATAACTTTACTCTAATTTAATAAATGGGTGCGCGGAACAGTGTTCGATTCGTTTGGTATATTGACGGGTGTGTGACACATTAGTTGTGCGACATTGGTATCCTATCTTAACAAAATATAATCTAGTTAGACGTAGGTCATAGCTCATAATCTCCTAACGAGAATTATATTTAGTATACGCATTCATATCCTTCTTTGAGTTAAGCATGTTTGCGCTTCACGTATTAACAGTTACTTTTGTATATATATTTGAGTGTATGATTTGTGAGCAAAATTGATACGGATTTTTCTCTAGGATTTTTGTTACCGACACTTGAAACAAACTTGCTATATTGTTCCTAGGCGGAATGGAGAAATTACGCTAGCCCAGCTATATACGGTATGTTGACTTTCCAGTTCAGCTATCTGAAAACGACGCCAGGCACATCTTCGAGACGTGTGCAGTATTCAGCAAAAGCAGATCTATGTTAACAATAGTAAAGGAATTTCAACAAACTACGTAATATGCGTGCGTACCAGCAGAAAGCTTCCGCTCTTATTCAATTATGTTGCGCCGAATCAGGTCATGTTGTGCCCCAGATGTTACAAAAAGCGGTGACAACTTGAATTGAAAAAAATCTTAATTTTTTCGATGTCGAAAGACAAAATCGCCGGAGTTTAAACTTTCATTGGTGGTCCGCATGCTGAAGTTAACAGAGATATGTATTAACGCGTTGTCCTAGAGCACAATCATAGAATATCATACTTGAACAAACGTACAAAACTGTCTCTCAACAAGGAAATATGCCGAAAGTGCATATTTTGGCTGACAAAGGATGACGACATTGTGGGTCAATAAGAGCCGGCTCGTCGCTGCAACATAGTTTTTTTCTTGAGAGGAAGGGAATACAATGGAGTCACTGTCTGGTGATCTTCCACGACAGTGTGGGACCCGACCCCAACGGTGGGCTTTAGTTCCGTCGAGACCCGTACACATTAAACATACTTCTACGGTTGAAATGTGTCGGTTAACCCGGTATCGTTTCTACTTGCTTGGTTGGGAGTGTGTGTTGACACGCACTCTTGCTTGTCGTTTTTTTTCAGCTTGCTGCTTGCTTCTTCTCCTGTTACGCTGCAAGAGCTCAAACGCGCAAGACAAAAGCTGACGTTGGAGAAGGCCTCGAAACCCGACGGGATTCCTCTCGAAGTGGTACGGACAATCGCAGATCGACACCCTCAAATAATCGAAGAGGCTTTCACTGATTCTTTGCGGGAGTACAATTTCCTCCCTTGTGTAAACAGGCCGAACTGGCTTTAATACCCAAGCCTGGGGAAAGTGGGGAGTACAAATAATTTCGCTCAATCTGTCTGCTTGATAGAGTTGGCAAAGTGGTTGAAAACATCATCATGACTCTCTTATGAGATTGCCGTATAGCGGTTATTGTCGCGCAATACGGGTTTAGACAGGGACAGTCGACGATGGCCA